>CM060332.1:50397810-50407810 GCA_030674155.1 Stramonita haemastoma | reverse complement strand
AGTCCATTCAAAGTCGCTCCCTCAACTGGACAAGACGTTGACTGTCCCCGCTCCCTGCATTGTTAAAGGTGAGGCTTCAGGTGAGTTGTATGTTTGTGATTTTATTTTGTTTGTCTACGTTTTCGAAATTGAAGCGTATGGAAAAGCAAGACGACTGTAAGAAGTGTTTGCAGTTTTTTTTTCCTCTTATAAATACCGGGTGGGTTTTTTTTCCCCTTCTTCTTAGGTTCAAAAACGAAGTTGCCCAAATCAATATAGTGTGGCAATATTTCCGACTGCTCCCCCCACTCCTGTGACTCAGTTTCTACTTTAGCCCCCTTACGAATTATTATTACTACTAATAACGATAAAATGAATTTATATAGCGCTATATCTTGCAGAAACAAATCAAAGTGCTTGCATTCAACCAATTCTTATACATGTAGCCCATGACAATTAAGATTTTTAACAAATTATTGTGACGCTGAAGTGAATTCTTCGCGAGTTCCTTGTCATAATCACCAAAGTATTCAGCCCCCTGTCCTCTCCTCCACTTAAAAAAATTAAATTTAAAAAAACTATCCCCTCATCTCTTGCCTTTTAGCCATTCAGAGAAAGACTGATATGAAAACAGAAGATTGTTGTTTGCTTTTCATGGATTTCAGCAGGTACAAAATAGTATGGCTATTTCCCTGTTCACATGCAGATCAAATAATGCACATAACATTCCCTCGCTTTGAGAAGAGGAAAGTGAAAGTTTTCTTTTTACAGTTTTTGAAATCTAGTTTGCCTTAATTTTTTTTTCAAACGAGCAAACTAATTCTTTTATTAATACACAATACAGCATAGATATTTGACAACTTGCATGTTATGCCTTAGTGTTGCAAGTGACACCATCTCTCCCCTCACGCACGCACACGCAAATCTGTCCTCCTGTCTATGGCATCGCCCATTTTATCCTGGGTGGCGGTCAGGGATAGAACTGAGCATGGAGGACGGGGTAGCCCGGTGGTTAGAGCGCTGTTTTCGCAATCTGATGGCCCGGGTTCGAGTCAGCGCCGAGCTGCCCGTTCAAGGTGATTTTCCCTGGAGTTTCCGAGGTGTCAGTGCCGACTCTACAGCCCCGAAAGACTTTGGATGAGATTATAAACCGAGGTCCTGTGTTCTACCGCGCGCAGAACATTTTGCCGGCATGTTATCAAAGGCCGTTTTGCCTTTCGGGAATGGTCATTGTGTACTGGTGGAAAAATGTTATTGCTTGGTAGATAAGACTGATGCTGTAAGCATCTGTGAGTGGATTTGAACACACGCATGCTCTCTGTTTCTGTCTGTCTGTCTGTCTGTCTGCTTCTGTCTGTCTGTCTGTCTGTCTGTCTGTCTGTCTGTCTGTCTGTCTGTCTGTCTGTCTGTCTGTCTGTCTGTCTGTCTGTCTGTCTGTCTCTCTCTCTCTCTCTCTCTCTCTCTCTCTCTCTCTCTCTCTCCTCTCTCTCTCTCTCTCTCTCTCTCTCTCCCCTCTCCCCTCCCTCCCCCTTCTCTCTCCCACCTCCCTCTTTCTCTTTCCCTCTCTCTCTCTCTCTCTCTCTCTCTCTCTCTCTCTCTCTCTCTCTCTCTCTCTCTCTCTCTCTCTCTCTCTCTCTCCTCTCTCTCTCTCTCTCCTCTCTCTCTCTCCCACACCTTTCACACACGTTAGCATATGTATTGCCCATGTTATTTTGTGTGGCGAGTCAAGACAGAGCTTGGTCTGTAGGAAGAAATGCTGTCCATCCCCCCCCCCCCCCCCCCCCCCCCCCCCCCCACCCCCCCCCCCCCCCAAAAAAAAAAAAAAATGTGATTGAACGTTTTGATATGGGAGACAGCAAAGGAATTCGAAGACTTGTGGGGTTATATCCTATAGAATACTTGAAAATACTTTTAACTTTATAAAAGTGATAGTTTATGACACAGTTGCGGTATGTGCTTATCAGATTGTGGCCAGCAGCCGTGAACCTTGTGATGAGAGAAGGTGAGATGGGAAGAGCATTAGTACAGGGGGTCAGTGCCTGTGGTGCCGTCTGTGTGATAGCATAACATAGCGTCAACTGTCCTTTAGTTCTGTGTGATAGCATAACATAGCGTCAACTGTCCTTTAGTTCTGTGTGATAGCATAACATAGCATCAACTGTCCTTTAGTTCTGTGTGATAGCATAGCATAGCGTCAACTGTCCTTTAGTTCTGTGTGATAGCATAGCATAGCATAGCGTCAACTGTCCTTTAGTTCTGTGTGATAGCATAGCATAGCGTCAACTGTCCTTTAGTTCTGTGTGATAGCATAACATAGCATAGCGTCAACTGTCCTTTAGTTCTGTGTGATAGCATAGCATAGCGTCAACTGCCCTTTAGTTATCTTCTGTTTTGAATCAGGTTCGAGCTCTGTGTCAACGTCTTTTGATGGCCCCTTACTAATAATGAGATACAAGCGCATGTTCGTTTTTGGAGAGAAGGTATTGAACAGTCCCATGCTTAGTTTTCCAGGTGGTTTGTAGTTAGTTGGCTTCTGTTTTGAATAGGGTTTGTACTCTGTCAGATTGGTCCTTTGGTTGACCCTTGCTCGTAGTTTTGAAACATAAATGTATGTTCGGTTTTTTATTTATAGATATTCTACAGTCCCAGTATCCATTTAGTAGGCTTCTGTATTGAGTAGAGGTCAAGCTGCGTCAAGTCAGTCCTTTGGGTGGTCTCTAACTAATAGCACTGAGATGTAAACGTCTGTTTAGTCGTCTTTTGGGATAGGGTTATTCTATAGTCCCAGTGCTCAGTTGTCTTGCTAGTTTCTAGAGGCTTCGGGTCGAGTCAGAGCTGACAGTATTTGACAAGTTTAGTGAGAGAGCAGCCAGGATTTTGAAAATGAATAAAATTTTCATCGTCGAGGAAACGAAGAAATTCACAGCATGATTTATTGACTTATTTATTTATTATTTTTTTAGTTAATAATTTATTTATTTATTCATTTATTCGTTTATTTATTTATTCATTTATTTATTCATTAATTTATTTTACTTATTTTATTTTATTCATGGCTGTAGGACCTGTCAGTTGCCTTCAGATCACTGGACACCACATTCCTGACTGCTTTGACATCCCTCGTTAAAACAAAGCTAAAGTAACTAAACAGCTAACAAAAATAAAGTAAAATAAACTGAATATACAAAAAGCTAAACTGACATGGACTAAAATGTAATTTGAAGTATGCATAAATTTGAAAAAAAACTGAAAGGGGTCTTTAGGGAAAAAAAGGGGGGATTTAAAGTGAAATAAAATCAATAAAAACCAATTTAAAACTAAACTAAATAGGAAAATAAAGAAAAATCCCCAAAACTAAAATAGAAAATAAAATCCCTCCCCCAAAAACAACCAAAAACACTCAAACTTAAACCTCCCCCTTAGATACAAAGACCCCCAAACAATAAAACTAAAACTTTGTAGATAGGGATGCAGGAGCAGTCTCGGTGACAGTGATCCTGGTGTTCCGGAAAGAACACCATCTTTGAAGGCACTGACAGTGCTGGGTAAAACTAGTTTCTTCCATGATAAAGTTGACGTTAACTTTGGCTCATTCATTGCAAGTTTATTTATTTATTTATTTATTTATTATTTATTTATTTATTATTTATTTATTTATCTGTGTATTTATTTATTTATTTATTCATTCAACTATTCATTTATATCGAGGATAATGGAATAAGCACTTAAGGTCCAAAGCGAGGGAACCTCATGGTGTGTGACTTGATGTGCAAAAACCTTAATTAGGCACAGGCATTTGACTGCAGGCATTTTCCGGTAGATAGCAGGGAAGATATCATAGTTTGTCAGTTCCAACAAGGTTTGTGTGTGTGGGTCCTGCTGTGGGAGTGAAGGCAGCTCAGACCTTGTTTCTGTGCGTAGCTCGCTTCTTCTCAGAGGAGGACCAGTGACACTGTCTGTCATTCCCTCACAATTCAGCTGTTTTCCAAACCCTCTTAGTTCATTTTAACCCCTTAAGATGTGATGTTACTAACATTAGGCTGTGATGTTACTAACGTTAGGCTGTGGCGTTACTAACATCAGGCTGTGGCGTTACTAATATCGGGCTGTGGCGTTACAAACATTAGGCTGTGATGTTACTAACATCAGGGGGGTGTAGTTATGCTGATCACAAGGCAGTTGTAGGGCAGTTGTTTCCCCTGTACTGGTGCCATCAGCTCGGAACGTCACTTCCATCCTCAAAACTTTGGACCTTCCATCGAGATGTCACCTGAAATGTTCATCAAGACGTCATCTCCGAAACTTTTCATTATCAAGATGTCACCTCCAAAAACTTTTCATCAAGGTGTCAGCTCGGAAAACTTAGTCATCATCAAGACCTCCCATCTATCCGTCCAGTATGCCTATGAATTCCTCGGGGAACAAAGGGCCGCAATAACTCTTCCAACGACTCGGTTCTGGGAGATCTTCAGTTCGGACCACGTCATTCACTAAAAACTAGGTTGTTGCAGAAACTGCAACTTAATCATGACATCTCCGAAAACATCGAGATATCTCCGAAAACTTCACCAAGACATCTCCGAAAACTTTTAAGACATCTTCGAAAACTTTTAAGACATCTTCAAAACTTTTAAGACATCTTCAAAACTTAAGACATCTTCAAAACTTTTAAGACATCTTTGATTTTTTTTTCATAAGACATATCCGAAAACTTTTCATCATGTCATCTCCGAAAACTTTTATTTAAAAAATCTCGGTAAACTTTTCATCAAGAAATCTCCGTAAACTTTTTTTTTTATCAAGAAATCTCCATAAACTTTTTATCAAGAAATCTCCGTAAACTTTTATCAAAAAATCTCTGTAAACTTTTATCAAAAAAGAAATCTCCGTAAACTTTTTATCAAGAAATCTCCGTAAACTTTTATCAAAAAATCTCTGTAAACTTTTATCAAAAAATCTCCGTAAACTTTTCATCAAGAAATCTTCGTAAACTTTTCATCAAGAAATCTCCATAAACTTTTCATCAAGAAATCTCCGAAAACTTCACCGAGAACGTCACCTCAGAAAACTTTTTATTAAGACGTCACCTCCGAAAACTATTCATCATCAAAACGTCACCTCCGAAAACTATTCATCATCAAAACGTCACCTCCGAAAACTTCTCATTTTCAAGACGTCACCTCCGAAAATTATTCCTCATCGAAACGTCACCTAGGGAAACCTCGTCTTCAAGACGTCACTTCGGAGACCTTCACTTTCATCATCAAGACCTAACTAGTAAGTATATGATTTGGGATGTGTATCCCTGTATTTCAGTTGACTTATAAACGTTAATAATTTGTGTGGTTTGCACACGCGTACATGGCGTGTTTGGATTCTTGTCTTAGGGTTTGCAAGATAATCTTTCAGACTGTAAACTGTAAAGCTCAGTGAGTTCCTTGAGGGGAGGGGGGTGGGGGCTGTGTAATTAACTTAGTCTTCCGCTGATCTACGCCTAAGGTAAAAGAAAAGCCGACAGTAAAATGTTAAAGACTTAAATGAGTGTAGATGTAGGAGTATTCTGTCAAAAGCAGAGTTATTTTGATAGCAATTTTTTAAATCAGAGTTTATAATCCTGCACTTTTTCTCGGAAGTTTCTCATGAACATCATTAATTTTCAATGGCTTTGCCTTTAGCAAAGATGTGTAAAGTTAAACCAGTGCAGAGTGTTGAGGTTACACAGTCGTAAGAGCTAGGTCATGAAACTTTCATAAGTTTGGGTCAGCAGTTACAGTCACTGTCTGCACTGGAATCAAATGCTAGGAACATTGCTTTCACACCCAGACCCGCCTTGTTTCTAGCGACACTTATGTCTGGTCACCAGGTGCCATCAGATTCCGGAGAACTCTCCAGAAAGCTGGGCCACAGGAACCCCACCTGCCTGCAGTGAGGAGGAGACAGGAGGCTGGCTTCAGTCACATCCAGCATCACGGCTGCCTTGCCAAGACTTCCTGCAGGGAACACTGGAGGGGGGACGACACAGGGGCAGACAGAAGAAATGAACAGAGAACATCAAAGAATGGACCGGCCTAAACATGGTAGAGCTACTTTCGAAACTAAAGTCGGACCAGCCTGGAGAAAAGTGGACCAGAGAAAGCCTCCCTGGCATCTGCAGGGACCAGTGACATCAATGAACTGCTGACACCAACCCTGACAGTGACAGTACCATAAGTCTTCGTCAGGGCCTGATGCATGTCACAGAGCAGGTGAGAAACATATGTCATCAGTCTGTCTCCGTGTATGTCAGCGTGTGTTGTGTATTTGTCTTCCATATATGTTGTATCGTCTGCTGTATTGTTCGGTTTCTGTTCTGTGTGTGTTTGTGTTTTGCATTTTTGTTTCGGTTTGTTTGTCCTTGTGTATACACACGTCTGTTTGCTTTTTCTGTCCGTGTGTAGATTTGTCTGTATTTGTACTCGTCTGTCTGCTATTTTTATGTGTCCCTGTCCTTTGTTTGCATTTTTCGGGATTTGTCAGCGCGTGTGTCTGTATTTGCTTTATTTCTGTTTTCTCTTCTGTCTGTGTATATGTCTGTCTGCTTTTTCTTTTTTCTGTTCGTGTGTATAATTTTGTCTGCTTTTTTTGTTTTTGTTTGTGTGTATATGTCCGTTTGCCTTTTTTTCTGTACTTGTGTATGTCTCTCTTTTTTTACTCTAGCTTTTTGGGAGGGGGGAGGACAGTGTTGGGTTGGAATTTATTTTGGGTTTGGTATTTGGTTTTTTAAATAATTTTTCTTTGTTTGGGGGGAGCAGGTGTTGGTTTTGTTTCTTGCTTTAAGTTCTGAGGTTCATCAATGGTGAGATTCTTGCGAATGCGACTTTTTCCACACCATTTTTGTTGGGCTGTACACAGATTGAATACCCTACTCTATTATTCTTTTTGCAGTATTAAGAGATTTTTTTAAAAAGTGGATTTGAAAATATAATCCCTCTGCAAAAAGTAATTCATACATGTATTTCTCGAGCCGACTCGTCTGAAATAAATGATCAAATCTAAAGTGTGATAAATCTTGAAAGGATAAAAAGTATCTGTATGTCTGGCAGAATCCTTAAAATAAAAAACACACCAAAAACTTCACACTTGAAGACATTTCACCAAATCTGGTCGCATCTGACGTGAAAAGATAGGCCTAATTCTGAACGTTTATCCCCAAAGTATCGACCTCTGGTTGTCCTCAATATTGTAAATGCATCTCATTTTTTTAAGTGCTTAAAGTCTAAATATTTTGATAAGTAAAACCTTGTTGAAGGTGGCTTATAAAAAGAAATATTGTTTGTGAGTCTTCAGATCTCGTCAATGCGGAACACCAGCCATCAAGCTCGGAACACCAGCGAAACACAAGACATCAAGTGCGGAACACCAGTGCATCTTGATGTTCAGTGCGGAACATCAGCGGAACACCAGTGCATCTTGAAGACATTCATTGCGGAACACCAGTGCATCTTGATGTTCAGTGCGGAACATCAGCGGAACACCAGTGCATCTTGAAGACGTTCAGTGCGGAACACCAGTGCATCTTGATGTTCAGTGTGGAACATCAGCGGAACACCAGTGCATGTTGAAGACATTCAGTGCGGAACACCAGTGCATGTTGAAGACATTCAGTGCGGAACACCAGTGCATCTTGAAGACATTCAGTGTGGAACACCAGCGGAACACCAGCTAATCTTGAAGACATTGTGTGTGGAACACCAGCGGAACACCAGTGCATCTTGAAGACATTCAGTGCGGAACACCAGAATCAAGAGAACATCCAATCATCGAAGAAAGAACAGGCAACGCCAGTGTGTGTGTGGGGTGGGGGGGGGGGGGGGGGGGGGGGGGGGGTGGAGTAGAGAGAACTCGGAAATCTAGTGCACTTTCACCTTTGGCCACAATACATTTTATGTGGGGTGGGGGGGGGGGGGGGGGGGGGGGAGTGAGAAAGTGAACTCTGAAATCTTGTGCACTTTCACCTTTGGCCACAAAACATTTCAAGGTACAGGGGGAGGGGGGGGGGAGAGGGAGATGGGGAGAGGGAGAGGGAGAGGGAGAGGGAGAGCGAGAGAGAGAGAGAGAGAGAGAGAGAGAGAGAGAGAGAGAGAGAGAGAGAGAGAGAGAGAGAGAGAGACATCAGTTCTGACCAAATGTATAACAGAAGGGCATATAACACTAAAGCAATAATGAACCCAAACAAATTGAATCAAAGTGCAGCAGACTACATGCATAAACACACACTAGAGCAGCAAGTCTTTCCGAGAAATGTCATTGTCAGACAGCATGCATGTCACACTAGATGTTCTTTAAAAGAATGTTTGAGAGAGCGTGCATCAAAATACCACCGAAAAAGGTCGGCAAAATTAAAGAATTTAACTTTTTTTCAATCTACTTTAAAAAAAAAAATATATATATATATATTTTAAAAAAACATACCAGTCCATTTCTGTATAAATTATTTCCTTGGTGGTACTCAGTTTACTTCTTTCGAGGTATTGACAAACTTAAAAAAAAAAAATTTTCGTGTTTTTTTGTTTGTTTGGTTTTTACAATTTTTTTAGAATGTCTTTTTTTCTGATGCAAAGGTTTCTTGAGAATTCTGGTATTGACATAATTAAGAATTGGAAAATGGTTTTTATCAGGAATGCTTTTTTTTTTAGGAATGTTTGAAAAGATGCTGTTTTAAGTTTCATTGTTTGTCGGACTCAGTGGCCATTGTTTGTCATATATAAAAAAAAAAATCATAATTAAAAAAGAGTGGTTACAAGTCCTCTTCTAGTGCCTCGTGGAACTAGCAATTTAAAAAAAAATTTTCATTGAATAAGATGAATTATAAAGGAAATAGTTTTATGATAATCAGCCTTTTCGTGCATATATACCTGGCAGTGCTTTGTGGTTAAAAACATTTTTTTAAACCCACAAACATTCAGTGATTGGAAAGTAGAAAAATCTGATCCCTCACCTGTGTGGTTAATAAGCAGCTAAGTGTCAGACCTAAAAAATACACAGGTGGAAAATGAGCAAAGTCTTTAATTTTTGCTGAGGTAGAAGTAGACATGTGCTAAAAATCTTAGAATGTTGTATAGATTATCATTTTCAATATTGGTATGCATTCATGAACATACGACTGCAAATAGTTAACGCTTATTCTCAATGCTAATGTTTGTATGGTTTATAGGGCATGGTATGTAGGTGGTGCACTGTATGTATCTATGCATGTATGCATACATGTAGTTGTGTGTGTGTGTGTGTGTGTGTGTGTGTGTGTGTGTGTGTGTGTGTGTGTGTGTGTGTAGGTGTGTAGGTGTGGTGTGCGTGTGTGTGTGTGTGTGTGTGTGTTTATTTATTTTATTTATCTATTCTTTATATAGAGGATAATGGAATAAGCACTTGTGTGCTTTTTTACACCCAGTCCCGTGTGTATGCAGTTTTATAAATCTTGTCATCTGTTCCCATCGGCACACATTGGCCTGCACTTACGAAAAGCGGAGCAGGATTTGTGTGTGTGTGTGTGTGTGTGTGTGTGCGTGCGTGCGTGCGTGCGTGCGTGCGTGTGTGTGTGTGGTGTGTGTGTGTAAACGGGTAGTTATTGGAAGGAGATATCAGGTAGGAAGGTAGGGAAAGGGGTATAGGAGGGCTATGGATGCACATGTAGAGCAGTGGGGATGGAAAAAAAGACGGCTGACTGGTTTTGTTATCATTGTTTATTTGGGGCAATTTTTTAAATATATGAAACTGGCGAAAAAACCTAATGGAATAGATGCAACTTGTTAAAAAAATAAAAGCCTCGGACCCGAAATTAACTTTGATATCCAAATTGGAAATTTGTGTTGATACTGAAGTCCATTGCACCCCCGTAGCTATTGATAGGACTGGAGACTGATTCAAAATCTGTGTGCTATTGCGAGCCACGAGCCCTTGTGTCTATAGCTGCGAACCATTTGTCTATTTGCTTTTGTGTCCACATGCATTCTAACATTCAAACCGACCAGGTGACGGTCAGCCC
>CM060332.1:50377810-50387810 GCA_030674155.1 Stramonita haemastoma | reverse complement strand
TTGTTGTTGTTGTTGAAAAAACAACACCTCACAACATTCCAAACACCTCAAAGTCTACACAGACACACCAACAGACATCTAAAAGTACTACACACACACACATACACACAGACCAACCAACCAACACACAGAATCTTCAACTGAAAAAGTGAGTAGCGTAAAATGGGAAGAATGTTTCCCATGCGCTGAACTCAACCTAAAGTTCAACATCATCATTCAGTGCTTTGCCACAGCACTGCAATCAACGTCTGCTGTGCCTCTACTGGGATACACTTCACAGTTACTGACACACTGAGATCACAAGAGTTGCGGGTTATAAACAGATGTACAGGATTGTAACGTAGCTGAAGTATTTTCCTTTAGCGCTTTTTCCAGCTGTGAAACTCGATGAAGGTGATTGTATATCTACAGTAAACAGGTAAAAGGTAAAGGTGTCCCCCCATAACCTATGTGGTCGTAGGGGAGCGAGGTATCACAGACCTCAGCTTCTCTAGAAGCCAGCATATTGAAGGCGGCACCCAACTCCTCTTCCTCGCTGCTTTACCTTCCCTGACCCTAAAGAGGGCAGGTACCCATTTACAGCTGGGTGAACTGTGGGGACTGTACTGAAGCCGAGGCACGCAAACAGTCACCTATTCAACTTGTAACCATGCTCGATGTTGCTTAACCTTGGCTTTGGGAAAGTGAGTGCTCTGACCACTGAGCTATCCTGTCCCCATATCTATGGTACAAGTGCAAAACTCAAGTGCAAGACAACCCACACAGTGCAAGTTACACCTGTACACTTCACACTCACAAATCCTTTTTTTTTCTTTCTTGTTTTTTTGTGTGCGTTTTTTTCTTTGCCTACAGTTCTGAGTTTCATCAAAGGTAGTATACAACCAGGTTTCCCCCCCCCCCCCCCCCCCCATCATTAAGGTGGCTGCATTCCAACTTCGGGGATGATGTCTCAATAACATAACACCAGTGCGCATTTGTGTGTGTGTGTGTGTGGTGTGTGTGTGTGTGTGTGTGTGTGTGTGTGTGTGTGTGTGTGTGTGTGTGTGTGTGTGTGTGTGTGTGTGTGTGTGTGTGTGTGTGTGTGCAATCCACTCTTACTGGCACAAATGGCTTACTCTTCCGAAAGATAGAGCAGGTTTCAACTTTATCATGCGCAGGTTTGGACATTATTATGCACAAGATATTCTGTATACATTTGCACACAGTGCTTCAGTTTATAGTCTGAGCTGAAGGACTTTCAGGGAGTTGAAGTCGGTAATGATGTTAACATCAGGGGGAAATAATCCCCTTGAACAGGTGTCTTGGTGGTGGCTTGAACCCAGGCCATTAATTTTTTGGTTTTATTTCATACCACTTAATGTCACAGCAGATTTCTCTGCGTGAAATTTGGGCTGCTTTCCCCAGGGAGAGCACGTCACCCATTATTTTTTTTTTTTTTTCTTTTCTTTTTCCTGCCTGCAACTGGATTTGTTTGCGAGTTTAATGCTCTGTCGACAAAGCTACCCCCACCAACACACACTGATTGAAAACACACTTTGTGCCTGTCTTATATACAGCAAACAACAAATAAAAATCAGCATTGGCTACTCGTGCCTAAAAGATAATACAAGTGCTTGAATTATTGCTCAAGTAGTAAACAAAAGCGTGTGTGTGTGTGTGTGTGGTGTGTGTGTGTGTGTGTGTGTGTGTGTGTGTACGTGTGTGTGTGTGTGTGTGTGTGTGTGTGTGTGTGTGTGTGTGTGTGTGTGTGTGTGTGTGTGTGTGTGTGTGAATGTGCATACAACACACATACATAAATGCATAAAATATACAATAATGCCCGTAGGTGCGTAGCATAAATAAAACGCATGTCCATAAACTCATAAGTTACACATCTAAACTCATATGGTCGCAAAAACAACAAAAAAATAAAGCTAAAACCCATATTAACAAAAAAACTAAACAAAAAGAAAATCTCATTCACTTAAAAAAGAGAAGTGACCTCAATCCATGCACAGACAGTGAATTATCCTCGATATAAAAGAATAAATAAATAAAATAAATAAATGAATAAAAAAAATATCAGAGTTCTATAATCAACAGAAAGAGACACAGGAAAACTGGCTATGTCTAAACATCACATCTATAGGAAAACTGACTGTATCGTAACATCACATCTAGAATTACACACACACACACACAAATGTGACACACTCATTTTAATTAAGTCTTGTGCCTCCACAGACACAACAGCTTGAATCCAAAGAAATCAAACATCAACTTTAATTAAGTACAATCCAAACACAGAGCTCACATAACACAGACTTGTAAAAACTGACAACGATTGATAACTGTATACAATAACGCTTTGCTTGATAATACATACGCATAATAACTTGTGACACTCCACCAAAAAATGAGTCGCTTTGCACCTCACCCAATTTTCCACTAGGAGCCATTTTTGACGGGTGGGGGATCAAGTTGCTGGTTTTGAGATTTTGATTGATTATAGAATATATCCATTTTTCTACCTTGTACTTAAGTATCAAGGTATAATTTTATTTCCTTTTGCTTTAACCCTCTTCCATTCGCTTTTCTGACCAAGAAACTCCTCCTAGTATTCGGAAAATTTCAATCTTTTTCTAGTAAAACACAGTTCCTTAGTAATATACACCACCATATAAAAACTACTGATAGTAGAGTCTTGAAATTTGACAGGAATGTTCATAAGTTGTCATAGTTTACTTTGCATCAAAATTTGACAGTCCTGCTTATATATGTCGTGTTGCTGTCCCCCTTTTTGTCACCAAATCAAGGTGACAACATGTTCACTTCATGCTGTTAGTAAAATAATATGCTCTAACATGCACATCATGCACTAGTATGAGTCAAAATTTAAAAAAAAATAGTGTCCTACCTACAGGCCCTCTGTAGGATTCCACGTCAGGGTAATCGATTGAATAATACACATCACATGAAGATTGTCACCAAGTCCATTGTCTGGGATTGTACAGTTTTTCTACATACTAAAGAGAAATAAAAAATACGCAAACACGGTACATTATTTATTCACGGGATGGATTGCGTCGTGCCTTGAACTGGGCTTTGATGTCATTGAGAAAGGGCCTGATCTTGTAGAGAGGGTCGTACTGGGGGCTGTCACGTCCAGGTGTGTCACTTGTGTCTCTCAAATGAAAATATTGATTCAGCTTCAAAAATCTTGTTTTGGGCATGACAGTACTGATCCATGAGTGAGAAAACTTGGGGTCAGTGGACCAGTACATATGTATTCTGGGCAGACGATTGATTCCCATCATTATCAGTATAGACAGGTAAGGCCTGATCTCCTCAGGTGTTGTGTCTGTCCACAAAGGATCAGAAGCCACACCTCTAGCAGCGATCTTTTGTTTGGCATACTAATTTGTCTCATCTGCCGCACTACGAAAAAAAGTTGGGGAAACAAACAGAAAAAAATAATCCAGGGGCTTGGCACTGAGCGGTAGTGTGTGTACAGGGCCTGCAGGCAACTGAAAATCTTTCACTGCCAGCGCTGTGTGCGCCGCGCGCCACGTCGTCTGCAAATTTAGTAGTGGAATGTTGTCTTCAGGGTCACTTTCTACTGCATAATCCTCATCTATTTCATCCCTTCCTTCTTTAGTTTCAATTTCAACATCAGATTCTCTATTCTGTTGTCTTTCAATCTCCTCAACTTGACGCATAATTTCGTCAATTTCATCTTCTGGAAAATCTTCCCACATTTCATCTTCGTGCTTTGCCGCCATTCTTAACTATGAGAAAATGTGTGAATGAAAATGAGAGACGCTGACTAATTTCTTGAGAATGGAAGGATGTGTGGTGCCAAAAATAGTACTGAAAAGCCATTGGGCTATCCTTACTATAGCGGGAAAAGTCACTCATGGTGTGTGTGAACTTGTTCATGCTCAGAGCGTGATGGAAAATACCCACTGGCCGCGAGCGATTCTCGGCATGCTGCGGCACGATAAAATAAATGGGGCCTTTTCCGAAAAGCCCGCTGCGGCATTAGAAAATGGGAGAGGGTTAAAAAACACATTTAAAAAAAACAAACACCCAAGCCCTCATTTTGACCACCTGTTATGATGCAGAACTTGATTTCTTTTTTTTTTTTTAGTTTTATTCTATACCACTTTGTGTTACAGCAGATTTCTCTTTTGTCACTTTCTGCAGTATACCATTTCAACTTGTAATAACTTTTTATAGAATTATCCCATTTTCAATCTGTTTTCTGTATTAAATAGCCTTTTTATTGCAGATTGACTACATGTTAATAACTTAGAATTGACCTCAGGTGCAATGCAACTCAATATGTGGTAGAGTGTCAGAATTACCAGTGACAACCCACAAGATATAAATTGTAGACCCCAATGTTTTGTTGGACTATACATACACATAATTTTGAGTGAAAACCCACAAGATATAACTCGATACAATAATGTGACATTTCATTATATAACACAGATACATACCAGTGAAAACTCATAGTAAGTTCATACACATACTAACATTTAGCTCACTTATACATACACAAACGAGTGAAACCACACAGTATATAGGTAGGTAGGTAGGTGTCCTATAACCTATGTGGTCATAGGAGAGTGAGGCATCAGACTTCAGCTTCTCTAGGGGCCAGCATATTGAGGGCAGCGCCCATCTCCTCCTCTTCAACATAGTATATAACAGCATAAAATAAAGTTAAGCTCATTACCATACCTAAAACCACACCTAAGTAAAAAACAAACAAAAAGCCCCAAATTTCCTCTGGCAAAGAAAACAAATAAATTAAATAACTGTTATTGATTATGATTGCTTTTTAGTTAATACCATCACCATCGTTTTTTTGTTATTGCACATTTGATTACAATATTAAGTCGCGTTTGATACGATAAACACACAACATCAAAACAACAATTGAGGGTTTGAACCCCAAACCTGCATCACACAATGGGTAAGCAGGACCAGCAACATGTGACAACGCTCTCAGCTCATGTGACCCTACGCTTACAATCCACTCTGCCACTTGTGTCCAATCCTTTGGTTGAAAAGTATGATATTATTTACTGTGTACATGTATGAAAACTCAGCACAGTGCCGGCCATTTCATATACTGGCAACTAAAATGAATTTTTTAAAAAACTCTGAAAAAAATAATTCCACCCAAAGAAAAGACCAATCTCCCCTCCCCCCCCCCCCCCAAAAAAAAAAGAGAAACCCCACAATAGTAATGATTTGCTCCACTTACACATACACAAACGAGTGAAACCATGCAGCAGGCTATATAAAACAGCATATAATAATGTTTATCTCATCAACATACCTTCAACCACTCCACACACAAGTTAAAAACAACCCAAAAAATTTCCTCAGCAGAAGAATAATAAATGAAATAATTGTTATCGATTATGATTGCTTATTAGTTAATACATCAGTCAGAAATGGTGATTTTTTTTTTCAGAAGTCTTAAAATCCAAGTTCTGCTCAAGATTTCACAAGCTTGTGACTTTAGCCTTACATTTTTGGTCCAGTTTTTCGGCCTTTTTTCCCACAAAAAAACCTTACAAGATAAAAATTATATCCCCAAGCCAAAGTCAGATGTGCTGGGCCTGACTTGTCAGGCGCTTAACGGCAGCGCAACGCAATTTCACTGATATGAGAGACAACAACAGTTGCTGTCTGAGTGTTGGACAAAAAAAAAAAAAACCAAACCAGCCTGCATACCAAAAAAAAGTCACATCACCTGGTATGTTCCTGAATATATTGGTGTTTCTGAACAAACTCCATAGTTGTTGGGGTGGGGTTTTTTTTTCTCAACAATTTTGAAATAATGCTCAGTTTTGTTTTCGTTTCTTTCTTTTTGTAAACAATAATCTTACTGCCTCATTTCCATCATCATCATCATCATCATGCAGGCATGCACGCACGCGCACGCACGCACGCACGCACGCACACACACACACACACACACACACACACACCACCTGATAATATCAACCCCCCCAAAAAACAACAACACTTAAATGCTGCCAAGCAATTTTAAACACTCTAAAACCTGTGTTAATAACAGACAGGACCAAAAAACACAATACAAAAAAAACAAAACCACCCAACAGAGTAAATCTTTATCCTAAACTATATACATTTTCAGATTGTCCCCACCAAACACATACCCTCTCTACCACTATCATCATCAACACCACTTAAACCTGTCTCTCTCTCTCACAATTCGTTACAGGGCAGACAATGGATGGTGTTAATCTCTCTATCATCAATATCACCTCAACCACACACCTACAACACAATACTACTACTTTTGCCACAGAAAGCATACAATGTGCAACACTGTCTCCTACAATTAACACCCCCCCCCCTTCCTCTCCCCTCCTCTTCCCTCCCTCTTCTCCACCTCTTATGAACATTGATGGCAAGTTCTGATTCTTGTGTGTGTGTGTGTGTGTGTGTGTGTGTGTGTGTGTGTGTGTGTGTGTGTGTGTGTGTGTGTGTGTGTGTGTGTGTGTGTGTGTGTGTGTGTGTGTGCGTGCGTGCGTGTGTGCGTGCGTGTGTTGTGTGTGTGTGTGTGTGTGTGTGTGTGTGTGTGTGTGTTAGTGTGTGTGTGTGTGTGTGTGTGTTAGTGTGTGTGTGTGTGTGTTGTGTTGTGTGTGTGTGTGTGTTTGTGTGTGTGTGTGTGTGTGTGTGTGTGTGTGTGTGTGTGTGTGTGTGTGTGTGTGTGTGTGTAGTGTGTGGTGTGTGGTGTGTGTGTGTGTGTGTGTGTGTGTGGTGTGTGTGTGTGTGTGTGTGTGTGTGTGTGTGTGGTGTGTGTTGGTGGTGTGGTGTGTGTGTGTGTGATGTGTGTGTGTGTGTGTGTGGTGTGTTGGTGTGTGTGTGGTGTGTGTGTGTGTGTGTGGATCGCCTCGGCTACGAGCATGAAAACACCTGTTGCTGAGATGTGAGCGATAAACATTGAACAAGAGCAGTGAAAGGACATTGTCATGAGACAGTAGTCGCTGTAATCCATGCTTTTTCAGTGGTATCACTCCACCTAACCCTCAATTGAAACAGGATATCCAGCATACACGCAAGCACGCATACACTCACATGCATGCACATGGGCGCCCCCCCCCCACCCCACCCCCCTCCCACACACACACACAACAAACCCCCAACAATACTGCAATAATAGAAAAAGCAAAAAAAAGAAAGAAGATTTTTTCTGGGGTTTTGCCAAGCCTTGTTTTAACAATGATATCGGTGGTGGTGATTTTCTAACCGTATGCCACTCAAAACTACTCAGGATAGAGAATTTTGGGGTCTCAAGTTTTTGTTGTTGGGTTTGGGTTTTTTTTTATCTATTCCTCATGTATTCTCAAGTTTTTGTTGTTGGTTTTTTTTTATCTATTCCTCATGTATCACTCCGAAGTTCACCAATGGTGAGATTTTTGCGTGTGTGACCATTTTTCTTCCCCTCCAATCAGGTAGCTGCACTGTGACTTTGGGGATGGTGTCTGAACACGACACCTGTGTGCATGCTGGGGTGTTGGTTTTTCTTGTCATCCACTCCTACCAGCACACAATGGCCTGCTCCTCCAAAAGGCAAAACGGAGAAAACATACCACAGCAAAAAAAAGGCTTGTCCCTGGCAAAAATAATGTAGAAAAAACTCCCCTCTGATTGGGAAACAGATAACCCAGCAGACAGAAAAACAATATACAAAAAAAAAAGATAATGGGTGATGCTGCTCTTGTGGTGATGCACATCTTCCCAGAGGAGAGCAGCCCTAATTTCACACAGAGAGAAATCTGCTGTGGTATACAATAAATTATACAGTATAATACAGTAAAATGCAATATAATGCAACACAACAAAATTTTGACTTTGCCTTTGAAGTACAACGCAATTCAAAACAATAGAACGAAATTCAATATAATACAATAAAATACAAACTCTGTCAGTCTCTGTCTGACTCACATGCACAGTACAACACTGGTATAGATCTCAACACATACACAAAAAAAGGAGAAAAAGCAACACTCACTGATTGTGTTATCACTCACCACTCAAGAAGGCAAAGCATTAATACTTGTGAAATGAGGGTAAAAAGATAAAGGTAAATGCGTCCCATAACATATGAGGTCATAGGGGAGCAAGGCATCAGAGACCTCAGATTCTCTAGGGGCCAGCATATTGAGGGCAGCACCCATCTCCTCTCCCTCACTGCTTTACCTTCCCTGATCCTAAAGAGGGCAGGTACTTATTTACAGCTGGGTGAACTGTACTGAAGCCAAGGCGCGCAAACGGTCACCTATCCAACTGGTAACCACGCTCGATGCTGCTTAACCTTAGCTTGGGGAAAGCGAGTGCTGTGACCACTGAGCTCTCCTGTCCCCTTATTCAAGACGGCAAAAGATTAATACTTGTGACATAACAAAGAAGAGAAAAACCAAAAACATTGTCTTTTAAATCAATCGTGCTCCTGCACTGGAGCATTGTCAATGATACTGGCAGTGTGAGGCAGAGGTGTGTAGACCAAAGATTTCATTGTACAGACTGCGTGTTAGATCACTTGTGTGTGTGGTGTGTGTAATGTGTGTGTGTGTGTGTAGTGTGTGTTTGTGTGTGAGAGAGAGAGAGAGTGTGTGAGTGTGTGTGTGTGTGTGTGTGTGTGTGTGTGTGTGTGTGTGTGTGTGTGTGTGTGTGTGTAGTGTGTCTGTGTGTGTGTGTGTGTGTGTGTGTGTGTGTGTGTGTGTGTGTGTGTGTTTGTGTGTGTGTGCAAGTGTATGTGCATGTCGTGTATATATATGTGTATGCACATGTGCATGTGAGTTTGCATGGCTGTAGCTCTGCATACCTCTATCCCTCTCTCTACGATTAAAAATCCACACGAGTCCACCAACCTATGTGTACACATTTGCCTCATAAAATGCTCTCGCTCTCTCTCACACACACACACACACACACACCCCACCTCCACCCCCACATACACAACTAAAACCTGCTGCCAGCAGTAAGTACAAACAACACACACACACACAGCCCTCCCACCACCCCCCCACCCCCACCCACCCACACACACACACACATTATTATCCTCAATATACACACACACACAAAATTTTTTTTACAAAAACACAAAGATCAATCCGTTTTCCTGGAATCCTTTTCCCTCTGCTGCTTGGACGGGGGCCAGATCTGCCCCAAGACCTCAGTGAAGACGAGGGTGCCCCCGAAGACACAGGCGGTACCCAGCCAGTGGCACAGGGTGAAGGGGTTGTGGAAATACACGATGGAGATGATCAGGCTGATGAACTTCCGCAAGGTCGTCACCAAGGTCACAGTCAGGGAGGAGCACTCCGTCGTCAGGATGAAGACGGCGCGAAGGCAGATGTATCTGAGAGGGGGAGTTAAGGAGAAAAGAGGAAGGGGGGTATGAGGAGGAGGGGGAGGGGAGGAGGAAGGGGGAGGGAGGAGGGGGTGAGTAGGGGGAGGGGGAGGGGGGGGGGAGGAGGGGGAGGAAGAAGAGGAGGAGGAAGAGGAGGAGGAAGAGGAGGAGGAGGGGGAGGAGGAGGGAGGAGGAAGAGGAGGAAGGGGAGGGGGAGGAGGGGGGGGAGGAGGGAGAGTAGGTGGGGAGGAGAAGGAGGGGGAGGAAGAGGGAGAAGGGAGGAAGAGGAGGAGGAGGAGGAAGAGGAGGAGGAAGAGGAGTGGATCTGTGCTTTCTCAAAGTCTTGTGATGTAAGATCGGTGGTCTACAGGTAACAACACCTCTGCCTAGAAAACCAAAACATCCCAGTTCCATCTGTGTCTGGGTTCGATCCCCATTTGCACCACGCTCCAAACTTCCCCCCTCCCCCCCCCCTCATCCACCAGACCCACAGCTGTCAGTTTCCCCACTTTCAGCTATCTATCCATCCCATTCCAGCTGGTGTTAATTATAGCAGAAACTGACCAGACTTGCACCTGGTAAAAGCAAGAGAGTGATTTTAGCACTGGGCCC
>CM060332.1:50365310-50370310 GCA_030674155.1 Stramonita haemastoma | reverse complement strand
TGAGCATGTGTATGCATGAGCGCACACTTCTGTGTATCTGTATGTGCATGTGTATGTGCATGAAAGCCTCAGTGACTCTAAATGTGTACATGCATGCATGTGTGCACAAGTGTATCACCACAGACAACACACCACACACACACACACACACACACACACACACAACACACACACACACACACACAACCACACACACAAACACACACACACACACAAAACACACACATACATACACACACCAACAGCAACACGCACGCACCACACACACACAACACACACACACACACCACACACACAACACACACACACACACACACACACACACAACACACACACACAACACAACAACACACAACACACACACACAGAGTGATACACCACACACACAACACACACACACACACACACACACACACACACACACACACACACACACACACACACACACACACACATATACACACACACACAACACAAAACACACAACACACACACACACACACACACACACAACACACACAACAAACAACACACACACACACAACACACACACACACTCTACACACACACACACACACACACACATACACTACTTCACACACACAATACACACAACACACAACACACACACACAGACACCACAACCACAACACACACACCAACATATACATATATACATACACACACACCTAATAATCCAACAAACATGGACAGCTGGCTTGAATGTTACACATCAAATATTTAGTATCGCCTTTTGCCTCCCCTTTGTCTCCAACACAGAAATATGATCTATAAAACACAAAACACACACAGAGACCCACAGATACTGGCTTACATACAACCGATCCTACATCATTTATCATCATCATCAACGCAGCCAGACTACATTAATAATTCAGTCATGAAGCAGCCTCAGAATATCTAGCTATATTTTCTTTTTTCTCTCCAGTAAAACAACAACAAAAGAATTGTGTTGCTATCTATTCCTAACATACAAAGCGGTGCTAAGCACGCCGTTAGCACAATTCAAGCCAATATTACACCAGTGGGTACAGGATAGCTCAGTGGTCAGAGCCCTCGCTTTCCCCCACCCATGGTTAAGCAGCAGTGAGCATGGTTACCAGTTGGATGGGTGGCCATTTGCACGCCAGTTCACCCAGCTGTCAATGGGTACCTGCCCTCTTTAAGGTCAGGGAAGGTAAAGCAGTGAGGGAAAGGAGATGGGTGCCACCCTCAATAGGCTGGCCCCTAGAGAAGCTGAGGTCTCTGATGCCTCGCTCCCCTATGACCACACAGGTTATAGGACACCTTTCTACCTTACTATGCCAGTGAAAAATGTTGTCTTTTTTCATAGCTGGGTTGTAGCAGGATAGCTTTTACTGAACTGACTAAATTTGTAGGAAATGTGGTGAAGGACTATTAGACCTTGGTCCCTCCGTAGACCCCCCTCCCCCCCCCTGGGGGGGATTTATGGATGCATTTTTCTGAAACTTTGTTTATTTTAACGTTTTATGGTATATGTTACCCTCATGTAACCAGGTTATTTCAGGATATACAAGCAATTCAATATGGTAACCCTTCAGAAGGAAAATATTTAGGGGGTGAGGTTAATTTACATTATTTATATAAATATATTCTTACACATTCATATCAACTTTGGTACCAAAATAAAGGGTATTAAACAGGCTATCAACATATGTTAATGTCACCACTGCACGAGGAACGCCTGTCCCATATTTTAAAAACGAAACAGAAAATTGAAATGAAAACGCCGTACAATCCTGTCCTGCCTTCAACATCTACCTGCCAAAGTGTATAACGTTTATAGGTGTGTGTGTGCGCGCGCATGCTGCGTGCGTGCGTGCGTGCGTGCGTGCGTGCGTGCGTGTGTGTGTGTGTGTGTGTGTGTGTGTGTGTGTGCATGCGAGTGAGTGTACAATCGAATTTGTTAAAACTGTAAATTGCTGTTGATTGCTTGTGTGTTGTGTAGGTCGAATGCAAGCGCTTTGATTTGTTTTTACAAGATATAGCGCTATAAAAGTTCCATGTATTATTATTATTATTATTATTATTATTATTATTATTATTATTATTATGTTCAGTGACAGGGTGGCGGATGGGTGCCATATAGTCCACAGTAGACTGCTTCTTTTCTGTCCCTTCTCTTGTGAGTGATACCCACCCTCCCCATCCAGGGACAAGTTGACTTCCATTTGTGGCCTAGAATCTGGAGAAGAAAAAAAACACCAAAAATCAGCAAGTTGAGCTTTGTAGACTGCCTCTGTGTTTGAGAAATGAGTTTCCACAACATGCAACTTAGGTTCTGCCTTTACTTTTGCAAAGCATGGAGGAACATCATGTAGCTCATACTGCACTGAGCATTGGCGGTCCTGATAATGAGGAGGAGGTTCTGTCTGAGACAGAAAAGTGTCAGGCATTGTGTCCTCAGTAACCTCTTGAATGACAATGCCATGAGTGGAGTGGGTGGTGTTGGCTCCTGATGGAGTTTCTTCGTTCAGGTCAAAGTTATCCCAGCAAAAATGGATAACCTTGTTCTCTGTCAAACTCACTGTTGAAGGAAGAAGACTTGCGCACTGAAGTACAGAATTGGCCATAGCAGTCTCAAGTCGCACAATGGTTTTGTATCCAGCAACATGACCAAACCTATTCAACAGACTTATGATTTCAGAGCTGCCAGTTACATGTCTGACAGACATTCCAAGCAAAACATGTTTAGGCATTTTCCACTTCCTTCCTGTCACAGATTAGCATATGTCCTGGGCAATTAAGGATGCCAATCTGGTGGTTTTGGGTTGCTCCATAGAACTACTCTTTCCAGATAGCAGTGTTTTTAGAAAGTCTGTGAAAATATCTGGAGGTTTAACAGCATCAGACTGAAGAAATTCTGCAGAAGGAGGCCATGGCATATCAGATGTTGCCTTGAAAGCATCCATAATGTATCAGCGAAGAACATATGCAGATTCCTCAAGACGTCTTTCTTCTGAAGCTGCTGACACAAATGCTGTCTCAACAGCCTGACCCTGGGCAAGTTTATCACAATAAACAAGATCACTGCGGTGGTTCGGAGCCCAGAATTGAATTCTGAAGCCAAAATGTCTCATTACTTTTTTCTTTCAGTTTGTAAGTCTTGTATCCTGGGTTGTAGAAGTCAGGAGAATGTTGTTGCATGTATTCACAGTACTTCTCACCTAGCATGGTCATTCTCTCCACCTGTGGACCTCTGATTATTGCATTTTCATCATACTCGCATATGTACTCAAATGCCCTCTTGTATGCCTGTAGCCGCTCAGTAGTTTTCTGGTCTGTTGATGTTTCAGCATGCCTGTCTTCACATCTCAGATAGTCTTTTCTACAACCTTCGTGATAGTGAGCTTCACGTACTACAAGATCTGTATCTTGATAATGAGTGAAAATGTCATCTTGTTTAGTTTTGGCTGCATCCTGTATAGACTGTTCTGCTGTCTTGGTGATACATTTTACAAGTTTTCCAAAACATGGAACCCCTTTTGAAACTTTCTTTTTAAATTTCTTCTTGCAAAAAATGCAACTGTCTTTTGGAAGCAATGGGCCTGAAGTAGCGACAGTCCTTTAGGTTTTGATGGTCCTGCAACTTCTTCACTACCTGTCTCACGCTTTCTTTTCCTGGCAAATTTCACACTTGTAAACTGTGCATAACAGCTTCTGTGATAACCATGGCGTGTAAAGTCAAGGTCTCCTGGAATACAATTACAAATCTCATCTAGTCTATGACATGCCACATCTGAAGAACGTCTCAAGTGAAGAGACTTTTAAATAGGTTTTTTTGTGCTTTCTTCAGTTAGTGGAGTTACAGTCTTTTCTGTTATTTTGGAAATGAATTATACAAGTTCTCCCACCCCTGGAAGTTTTTCTTTTGCACTTAAGTGTACTTTTGAAGGTCACCGGATGTTCATCTGCCATGTTGAAATGTTCATTTTATACAGGAAACGTCACATGGGGAAGATGAAATACACTTTCAGTGAGAGACTGCACACTTGCCAGTGACTCCACTCTCCTCAAAAGTCTTTCGGATGAGACTGTAAACCGAGGCCCCGTGTGCAAACGTACCCAGAACGTCTTACGCACACGTTAAATCATGTTCCGCTTTTCGTAAGAGTAGGCCATTGTGTGCGGGTGGGAACAGATGAAAAAATTTACACAACTGCATACACACGGGGACTGGATGAAAAAAGCACATGAGTGCTTATTCCATTATCCTCGTTATAAAAGAATAAAATAAAAATAAAAATAAATGAAATAAAATGACCTGAAACATGATGGTTAAAATGGATACTAAAAGTACTACTCAACAGTTTGCCTTATCCCCAACGTTTGTGGTGGAGGACGCGGAACTGAAAAGAACAACAAATTATGACCACGCCTTGTTCTATTTTTAGATGTATGTTATCGTGTGTCACTTGAATGTGCTCTGTGTGTGTGTGTGTGTGTGTGTGTGTGTGTGTGTGTGTGTGTGTGTGTGTGTGTGTGTGTGTGTGTTTACACGCGTGCACACGCGCGCGACTGATCTGCATATTATGTGTAATTTCTTGAGGAAAAAAAAAAGAAACTAAAAAAAATCATAGACTCAAAGCGCCGTGGTTAACGCATCCTCTTCGTTAATGATACTTATGGCTGTTGCAGTACTTACTGTGTGTTACAGACATTCTCTGATCAATAATAACATCTTGATCTAGACTTATTTGTGCATACTTTGTGGAACATACTGATAGTTGAATACATTTCTGGCACCGGACACACAAGGCGTGAGATGAGAAAGTGCCGCTCAACTGATGGTGAGAGAACGGAACAGCGCTCGGCTGTGGTTGAGTGGTAAGACAGATTTCAGCTGCGTGCGGTTCGGACGGCCGCGCATTAAAGTCATCACTGTAGTTTTGTTTTAAATATGTCAGCTAAAAACTGTGCCTATATATTCGGGAAAATTATACTAGATGCTATTCACA
>CM060332.1:50350310-50355310 GCA_030674155.1 Stramonita haemastoma | reverse complement strand
AGGAGGGGATTATGGGAGGGGGTAGGGGATTATGAGAATTCACTCACTGAATTTGTGTAGGGGACAGTAACATGTTCTGTCTCTGTGGCTCTGTCTGTATGTCAGTCTGTCTGTCTGTCCATTGTCCATCCGTTTATCCCTCTCTCTCTCTCTCTCTCTCTCCCCTCTCTCTCTCTCTCTCTCTCTCTCTCTCTCTCTCTCTCTCTCTCTCTCCTCTCTCTCTCTCTCTCTCCCCTCCTTCCCTCCCTCCCTCCCTCAATCAGTTCATCAGTACCACCATACATGAACCATCCCCTGTCCCTGTTTCAGCTGAGTGCTGTAGGAGACATGGCTTTCATAGAGGAGGAGGGAAAAGCCCTGCTGAACCTTGACCTGCCAGAAGATTCCGTCATCGCCCTGACGGGATCGAACCCCCTGCACGCCAAGTCCATGCAGAAAGTAGCGCAGTGTGGCGTGGTGGTTTTCCTGGACGTGAGTCACGACACCATCATTCGGCGTCTCAACATGATGAAAGTGGATCGCATTGTGGGCTGCAAGTCGGGCGTGAGCGTTGCCCAGATTCTGGATTACCGGCAGGAGTTTTACGAGCGCTGGTACGACGTGAGGGTGATCGTAGAGGATGGGGAAGCCCCTGAGAGTATCGCTGGCAAGGTGAGTGGTTGTGGTGTTGTGCTGGGGTTTTGGGGGGGGGGGGGGGGGTTGTTCTTTTATTTTGAGGATAGTGGAATAAGCGCTTATGGTTTTTTTTTAACATCTAGTCCCTGTGTGTGTGTGCAGTTTTGTTAAATTTTGTCATCTGTATTTGGGTGGGTTTTTTCGCTCTTTTTATTTTTAGGATAATGGAATAAGCGCTTATGTGGGTTTTTTTTTTTACATCCGGTCTCTGTGTGTGTGTATGCAGTTTTGTTAAATTTTGTCATCTGTTCCTACCGGTACACAATGACCTATTCTTTATTTATTCTTTGATTTTGAGGACTTCGGTGTGTGTGTGTGTGTGTGTGTGTGTGTGTGTGTGTGTGTGTGTGTGTGTGTGTGTGTGTGTGTGTCTGTCTGTCTGTCTGTCTGTCTGTCTTCTGTCTGTCTGTCTGTGATCTGAAGGCCACAGATTTGTGAAGGAAACATTTGTCAGGTTTTTTTTTTTGGTTGTTTGATTCTAGTTATCACCTTCATTATAATAGCTACCCCTATAAGTAGAAAGTGAAGTGAAGTAAAGATTTAAAAAAAAAAAAATATATATATATATTTTATACCCCTTTACATCACAGCAGATTTTAGGTTGCTCTCCTCCCCCCCAGAGAGAGCACGTCGCCACAAGTGCAGCGCCACCCTTTAATTTTTTGTTTCTTTTCCCTGTCTGCAACAGTATTTGATAATAATAATAATAATAATAATACTAGCTCTCCCCCATGAATATTCCTGTTTTCTGCATTTCATATTTTTTTGTTCATTTCTTTTGCATTCTCTAACATCTCTTTCTGACCAAACCCTGGCACAGGTTGCAGAAGCAGTGGAGCACTTCACACAGGACGAGGGCTTCGTGTCGTCACGGGGCGGTGCCGATGACATCCCCAGGAGTTACGTGTCCTTCCTGGAAGCCGTTCTCCAAGGCTTAGCTCCGGATGGAGGTCTGTTCGTCAAAAGCCAGCACCACCCACGCTTTACCCTGGGGCAGCTCAAACGCCTCATGCCGCTCGACTTCAAGGAAAGATCACTCCGCGTGCTGGAAAAGTGGATTCACCCCCTTGATCTCAAACCGCAGGAAATCCGCAGTTTCTTGTACAAGTCGTACAAGGCGAATTTGTTCACCTCGCCGCAGATCGCGCCGGTGAAGAAGTTGGTGAATAACCATTACACCATGGAGCTGTTTCATGGTCCTACCGCCTCCTTCAAAGACGCCGCGCTTCAGCTGATGCCGCTGTTCTTTGTGCGAGCCATGGAGACGTGCAGTGATGTGTCCAAGTGAGGGAGTGTTGTCTCTGTTTGTCCTGTCTGTGCTGCCTTTCTGTGTGATTGCAGTATTGTGTTGGGTTGGGTTGGGTTGGGTTGGGTTGGGTTGGGTTGGGTTGGGTTGGGTTCTTTTTGGTTGTGTTGTGTTGGGTTGTATTGTGTTGTGTTGTGTTGTACTGTATTGTCAGGTGCTTACTAGCAGCGGAGAGCATTTTTTGCTCATATGACAGACAACAATAGTTGCTGTTTGAACATTCAATGAAGATGACCGTGAGCACAATGCTCTAATGCTCTAAACACCAGGCTATTCCATCCCTCTGTGTGTGTGTGTTCATTTTTTTATTCTCTTATTTGAGGATGATGGAATAAGCTCTCATGTACTTTTTAACATCCAGTCCCTGTATGTATGCTGTTTTGTAAATTTTTCTGTCTGTTCTCTCTGGTGCACAATGGCATACTTTTCCAAAAAGCAGAACAGGTTTTAACGTGTGTGCAAGATGTTCTATGTGCTTTCACAAACGGGACCTCGGTTTATATAGTTATAGTCTCATCTGAAGGATAAAAGAATAAGCACTCATGTGCTTTTTTACATCTGTGTGTGTGTGTGTGTGTGTATGTGTGTGTGTGTGTGTGTGTGTGTGTGTGTGTGTGTGTGTGTGTGTGTGTATGTGTGTGTGTGTGTGTGTGTTTATATTATAAATAAACATGTGAAAAGGGCCATTACATAATTACAATGTATCATGCAAACATGTACAGGTAGACATAATTGATTTTAATTATATAACATACCGGTGTGTCTGCAGGTACCTGATAGTGGTGGCCACATCAGGGGACACAGGGGGCGCTGTGTTGGATGGCTTCAGTCGACATGCAGGTCAGCCATCTTGGATTTTTTTTTTTTTTTTAAATTTCCCCATTGTATCAGGAATTCTTCTGTAGGGTTGCCCATGGACTGTCAGTATAAATAGCATCCCCACCTTCTGGAAATTTTGTGCTAGAAATTCCCTCTTTTCTATCCCTTTCTTTGTTTCTGCTCTGTTCTTTTTCTTCCTGTCTCATCCTTCTTGTCTAGTTTCTGCCTGCTTGGTCCATTCTCCTGCCTTTTTTTTCTAGAGAGACTTAAAAGATTATTTAACAATTCTCTCCCATGCTTAAGTCGAATGTGCTGTGCCTGACTTGACAGACATTTAATGGCAGCTCAATGTATTTTCCGTCATATGACAGACAACAATAGTTACTGTGTGAGTGTTTCGTCAAAGAAGAAGATGTAGAAGTGTGAAGAATACCACAAAGATCAAGATCAGCATCAAGCAAGAAATCTGTCATCTCTCTATCTTTGCGCACATGTTAAAAACCTATTCTACCTTTTGAAAGAGTAGGCCATATTTTGCCTATACCCCATAGGAATGAATGACAGAGATTTTTTTTAAATCCATGCACACAGGTGAGATATTTAGACCATTCTCAAACTTGGAATGTGGCTACCTTAATGGTTGTTAGAAACGATCACCTACTTAAAATCTCACCATCAATGAACCTTGGAGCTTTAGGTGAGAAACAGGGGAAAAATTGTACTGATGTGTAAAGACCTGCATAGGCACAGAGAGTCTGTGTGGCAAAATGAATTCCTAATCTGAGATGAAGATTATATACATGTGTGTGTGTGTTTGTGTGTGTGTGTGCAGAGGGGTCCCGTGTAGGGGTGTTGGTGCTGTACCCGCGTCACGGCATCAGCAAGATCCAGCATCACCAGATGACCACCATGACAGGCAACAACATCAAAGTCATCGGTGAGTGAGTCAGTCGGTGGCCAGATGATTTTTTTTTCTTTTTTGGTAAAAAAATTCTGACCCCATGGGAATCACAGTGCACAAATCCAACCTCACTCACTCAAGTGTGCTATACTTAGTGCACCCTGTCCTTTTACCTAGTCCATGTGTGGTCAGTCAGTTCCTGCTATAAATAGCACCAGCTGGCTCCATCTGGGCTGGGATTAAGTTAAAGTCTGTCCCGAGCCTAAGGCTCATCAGGCCGGTGCTTATCTGGGTTTCTTTGGCGTTAAGCGACTGAGAGTCATAGACTCCCCCCTGGATAGGACGCTAGTCTATCGCAGGGTTAACCCCCAACACAAGGTTGGTACCCCTTTTACACCTGGGTGGGGTGAGAAAATAGCCGTAAAGTGCCTTTTCCAAGGGCACAACACCATAGCCGAAAGCTGGGATTGAACCCGCAACCTTTAGATTACGTATCCAACGCCCTAACCACTAGACTACAGCAGCGGTGTCTGGGCTGGGCTGGGACGGATTAATTAGCAGCTGAGAGGAGCTGAAAGTGGGGGAAACTGACAGCTGTGGAATGCCTGGGACTTGTCAGTATAAACAGCATCTCCACCTTCTGGAAATTCTGTGCTTGGAATTCCCTCTTTTCTATCCCTTTCTGCCTTGTTTCCTTTTTTTTCTTCCTGTCACCTCCTTCTTGTGTTTTACTTTCTGCCTTCTTGGTTCATTCTTCTGCAATTTTTTTTCTAGAAAGACTTAAATAATAGCAGTTTTCTCCAATGCTGAAGTCGAATGCACTGGGCCTGACTTGTTGGGTGTGTAATGGCAGCACAATGCATTTTTGCTCATATGGCAGGCAACATTAGTTGTTGTCTAGGCGTTCGGTGAAGAAGAGGAAAAAAGTTCTTTTCGTCTCTTTGTTTTCTCTAGTCTTCTTTTGTCTTTGCCTCTCTTCTGTTCTCTTCTCTCATTTCTTCTCCTCTCCTCTCCTCTCCTCTCTTCTCCCCTCCTGAACTTGATACATACTGTTTTCGTGTTGCAGTTTCACAGGTGCGGTTGAATGTCTTACCACTGAACAATAATACACATCGTTATAGCAGTTTAATTGGGTCTAAGAATTGTTGTGTTTGTAAAGATGAAATTGAGAATGAAGAACACTTTTTACTAAGATGCCCCATCTATGAAGATTTAAGAAATAGATTTCTCAAGGATTCAGCAAGACTGCCTTTACACCTGTTACTTAAAGTTGTAAATCCCACGGACAGATATAATCTT
>CM060332.1:50327810-50347810 GCA_030674155.1 Stramonita haemastoma | reverse complement strand
CAGATTTCTCTGCATGATATTCGGGCTGCTCTCCCTGGGGAGAGTGTGTCACTACAAGTGCAGCGCCTACCCTTTTTTTTTTCTTTTTCCTGCATGCAACTGTGTTTGTTTCCCTATCAGAGTGGCTTTTTTCTTCAGAATTTTGCCAGGGTCAAGCCCCTTGTTGCTGTGAGTTCTTTTACGTGCGCTAAATAGTGATGTGTAACACATGGGACCTCGGTTTTTCATGTCATCTGAAAGGCTAGTGCCCAGACCACCACTCAGGGTGTAATGGATGGGGAAAAAGTTTTGGGCTCAAACGGGGTACAAACCACTGCACACTCCGACCCGGACTTTTTGCTTTCTAGGCAAGGAGCATTACCACCTAGACCACCAATTCACAGTCAAGTACAATATAATACAACACAACACTTTAAAACACACTATACCACTATACCACTCCTGGATGTTTTCAGTGCCGCCAACTCCATCAACTGGGGGAGGCTGCTGCCCCAGGTGTTGTACCACATCTCTGGCTACCTGGAGATGGCCCGCATGGGGCACATCGCCCTGGGAGACCAGGTGGACTGGTGTGTGCCCACCGGCAACTTCGGCAACATCCTCAGCGCTTACTACGCCAAGGTCAGTGCAGTTTATTTATTTATTCTTTTATTTGCAGCATCTGGGTTTTATTCCAGTTCTTGATTAAACCATTGACACAGTGGGCAACAGCAAAGTGAGAGGCTGTATGATTAGTGGCTTTCTTTCCCACTCATGGAATTCCACTTTACAGTTTAGTCTTTAGTGATTCACTATGACTCTCTAACTAGAAGGCTTGACTTGCACACAGTCCTTGTGGAATGCGCAGTGTTCTGACCACTAGGCTATCCCATCCCATTAGTTAGTTTTTTGTTTTGTTTTGGGGGTGTCCGTTTCTTTTTTTCCTTATGGACAGGACAGCTCAATGGTCAGAGTGTTCGCTTTCCCCAGCCAAGGTTAAGCAGCGTCAAGCGTAGTTACCAGATGGATGGGTGACCGTTTGCGCGCCTTGGCTTCAGCACAGTCCTCCCCAGTTCACCCAGCTAGCTGTAAATGGGTACCTGCCCTCTTTAGGGTCAGGGAAGGTAAAGCAGCGAGAGAGAGGAGATGGGCGCCGCCCTCAGTATACTGGCCCCTAGAGAAGCTGAGGTCTCTGATGCCTCACTCCCCTATGACCACATAGGTTATGGGACACCTTGACCTTTACCTTTACTTTATAGACTTTCTCCTGAAAGTCCTTCAAATGAGACTATAAACCAAAGTCTCATGTGCGACTGAACATCTTGCGCCCGTATTAAAACTCATTTTGAGTTTACAGAGTTTGTCTTGTCTTTTTTTTCATGGCTGGGCATGATTTAAAAGAAAGAAGGAGAAAAAAGTATACGTTTGGTAATTTAGTGTATCACTACAAAATAGTCATTTGACTGGTCTTGACTTGGATCGGATCGGCTTGGCACGACTCTACTTGACTGGACTTGTCTGGACTCAACTTGACCTGACTGGACTCAATTTTACTTGACAAGATTTTACTTGACTGGACTCAACTTGACCTGACTGGACTCAATTTTACTTGACTAGATTTGACTTGACTGGACTCAACTTGATGTGACTTGACTGATTTGACTTGCCTTGACTTGATTTAACTTGATTTGACTTGTCTTGCCCAGACTTGACTTAACCCTCTTGCATTTGGATTCTCTGAACACAAACTGCCCCTAGATTTCGCATTCCATCACAAAATAAGGTCAGGCACACATGCTTGCTTGCCTTTTCCTCCTTCTAAGTACATACCAGCAGCTGTAATGACTTCCAGACTCTTAGCAAGGTTCCTACCTCTAACCTGATAGAGCTTTGACATGTGGTAGCAATTAGTGATGGTCACAGTGTGATGGAAATCTACTGTGTGTAAATCCTGGCAAATCCTGGTTCAGGATTTAGGGGGGGCAAGTATTCAATCCCGGCAAATCCTAGTTCAGGACTTGCTGTGACTTTGACTTTGACTTTGATTTTGTGTTTGTCTGGTCTTTATTTTTCATAGCTGGGCATGATTTTAAAAAAAAGGAAAAAAGTATACATTTGGTAATTCAGTGTGTCATTACAAAATAAACATTTGACTCCACTTGACTTGACTTGACTGAACTGGACTGGGCTGAACTTGACTGGACTCGACTTGACTGGACTGGACTCAACTTGACTTGACTCGACTGGACTCGACTTGACTCGATTTGACTTAACTCAATTTTACATGACTTGACTTGAATCAACTCGACTTGCTTTGATTTGACTTACCTTGACTTGACTCGACTTGACTGGACTCAACTTTACATGACTTGATTTGACTTGCATTGACTTGACCTGAATTGACTTGACTCAACTCGACTCAACTTGCCTCGACTCAACTTGACTTGACTGGACTCAACTTTACTTGACTTCCCCTGACTTGACTCGAATCACCTCACCTCACCCCACCCCAACCCCACCCCACCCCACCCCAACCCCACCCCACCCCAACCCAACCCCACCCCACCCACCCCACCCCCACCTCAACTCACCCTCACACCCCCTAATCCACCAGGAGATGGGAATCCCAGTACGGAAGCTGATCTGCGCCTCCAACACCAACCACGTGTTGACGGACTTCCTGACCAAAGGCGTGTACGTGTTGTCGGGCAAGACGGTGCAGCGCACCGCCTCCCCTTCCATCGACATCCTCCGCTCTTCCAACCTGGAGCGCCTGCTCTTCCACCTGTGCGGGGAAAACCCCAAAACCGTGCGGGACTTCTACGCCACACTGCACAGAGAGGGTGTGGCTGCCGCGCCTAAAGAGGTAAGGGTGTGGGTGGAAGGGTTGGGGTGGGGGGGGGGGTGATTGGGGGGAGGTTGAGGGGGGATGGGTGCGCGACTTCTACGCCACCCTGCACAGAGAGGGCGTGGCTGCCGCACCGAAAGAGGTTAGGGTGGTGGAGGGGGGGGATGGGGGGTTGGTGTGGGGGGGGTTGGTGGGGGGGGGGGGGTAGGGGGGGGGGTAGGGGGAGGTGGTGAGGGGGGTGAGGGGGTTGGGGTGGGGTGGTGGGGGGGGTTGGAGGGGGGGGTGGGAGGATGGGGGGGAGGGAGGGGGTGGGTGGGTGGGTGTGGGGGGGAGGTGGGTGGTTTGGGGGGGGGGAATTGGGTGGGTGTGGCGAGGGGGGGTTGGGGGTGTGTGTGTGTGCTGTTTTGGTGGGTGGGTGTGTTTCGGTTGTGATGATGTTTAAAGAGGTGTATGTTTTGTTTTGGTTTTGATGTTGTTTGTTTGTCGAAAGAGTGTGTGTGTGTTTTTTGTTTTGATGTTTGCTTTGATGTTTTGTTTTGATGTGTGTGTGTGTACACCAGGTGTGGGAGCCCCTGAAGGAGCAGTTTCTGGCTGCCTATGCCACAGAGGCAGACTGTGAGGACATCGCCCTCAGCACTTTCCGAGCCACAGGTATGTGTCAGTGGCAGTGTCACTGTCAGTGTCAGTATCAGTGACAGTGTCAGTGTCAGTGCCAGTGTCAGTCATCTGGGCTGCGGCAGTGGCAAGTGTCAATGACAGTGCCAAAGTAAATAGTGGTAGTGCCAGTGTTAATGTCAGTGGCAATGTCAGTGGTAATGCCAACATCCATGGCAGATGTCAGTGTCAATGGCAGTGGCAGGTGATTAATTCTGCATGATTTTACTCCTGCTCCATGTCTGCTATATCATCACTTCATTCATCCGTTCATTCATGCGTTTCCCTTTATCCATTCATCGATCTATTCATGCATCATTCATTCATTTTTCCATTCATTCATTCATTCATTTTTTCCTTCCTCCGTTTGTTTTTATTCATTCATTCGTTCCTGCCTTTCTTCCTTCCATCCACCATCATCCATCCATCCATTTATTCATTCAATCAGTCAGTTATTCATTGCTTCCATTCATTCATTCATTTATTCATTAATTCATTCATTCCTTTCCTTCCATTACTTTCTTCCTTATTGTTCATTCATTCTTTTGTTCATTCATTCATTCAATCATTCATTGCTTCATTCATTCATTCATTTATTCAATCCTTCCTTCATTCCTTCCTTCAATCATCATCTTTGTTCTTTATTCATTCATTCATCATTTGTTCTTTCATTCATTTTTCAATCATTCATTCATTCATTCAGAAAGTTATTCGTTCATTCATTTCTTCATTCGTGTGTTCTCAACTCATTCCTTCCTTCCGTCATTCACTCATTTACTCATTATTCAATTCATTTCATTCCTTCATTCATTCGTTCACACTCTCTCACTCTCTGCCCCCAGGCTACATGATGGACCCCCACACCTCAGTGGGCAGGGCAGTGGCCTGTCACGTGGGCGACCCTCGCGTTCCCACCATCATCTCCGGCACCGCTCACTTCGGCAAATTCATCGACAAAATCCTCCCCTTCTTCCGCATGGGCGCCCTCCACAACGACAACGACAACACCAGCAGCAGCAGTAGCAGCAGCGGTTTGAGTGTGGCGGAGCTCATGGAACAGGCTGAGAGTCTGGCGAGATTGCCCAGCATGCATCCCCACCTGCAGGCCATGGTGACCAGGCCTGTGGTCCATCATCAGCACCTGCCTGCATCGTACGAAAGCATCACGGAAGCCATTCGCGATTTCGCTGCCCGGTTGTGATGATTTCTGTGCTGTGTGTTGTGTTGTTTTAATAATGATAATGATAATACTTGGAATTTATATATAGCACTATATCTTGTAAAAAAACAAATCAAAGCACCTATTTGCAGTGTGGATGATGTTTTGGATGGTGGGGGGGGGGGGGGGGGGGGGGGGGTTGATGTCTTGTAGGTGGAGTTACTGGCTGGTTAGTTGGTTGGTTGACCTGCTAGTTGGTTGATTGATTGGCTGATTTATTACCTTGATGATTGGTTGATTTGTTAGCTGTCTAACTGGATCATTGATTAGCTAACTGGATGATTGATTGGCTGACTAGTTAATTGATTGGCTGACTAGTTGACTAATGGGCTGATTGGTTAACTGACTGGGTGACACATTCTGTGACACATTGTGTGACACATTGTCAGTTAGTGCAGAATCAAATCCCAGTGAACATGTAACGAACTGAAATATTTTTTTAGAATTATAACGAGACTGGTGGTGCCTTGTACTGCTTTAGGGTCATGGGTTTTCTGTCTGATTTGTTGTGTAGCCCAGAGAAGGGAAGTAGCTTCTTTCAAAAATTGGGCTGGAATCTTGCCAGACTTATTTCGCTAGTTAGAAATAGTTTGGCTACTTTGAAATGTTTGGGCTGAAGTTGAATTTTGTTTTTTGGTTTGTTTGGTGATGTGGTTATTTTTGAAATCACATTGATTTTTAAAAAAAAACAAATCAGTACAGTCTGCTACAATTTACCTCATCTTTAGACGGTTTTGTTTCTTTGAAATCAATCACCACGTTTACATGGCTTGTTACTTTACATATTGATTTGCTGACTGTTTTAATATCTTGGTTATTTATATTGTCTTAGCTCATGAAATGTAGGATGGGATAGCTCAGTGGTCAGAGCGCTCGCTTTCCCCAAGCTAAGGTTAAGCAGCATTGAGCGTGGTTACCAAGTGGATGGGTGATGGTGTGTGCTCTTTGGCTTCAGTACAGTCCCCCAGTTCACCCAGCTGTCAGTGGGTACCTGCCCTCTTTAGGGTCAGGGAAAGTAAAGCAGCGAGGGAGAGGAGATGGGTGTATGGGCCCCACTACACCCTTCCCAACATGGGGTGCTTTGGCGCCCTTAGAAGAGGGTAGTCGGTCGAGGTGGGTACTCATGTGATCCATTCCCCAAAGTCCTTCGATGGACTAACACCCTCAACACGCAGAACATTTGGCACTAATCTGTCGCTTTAGTAGGCATGTTGCTGGGACAGAGACAATAACAAAACTGTACACACTACGATGAAAAAGACATGCTTCTGTTATCCGTATAGAATTAAATATATAAAAAATTAGGTTATGGAACTACCTTAGCTCTGAAATGAACGATCTGTAAAATCTGAAAAGGACAAAAAATTCACTTAGGAGACAAGCATAGCTAGGAACAATCTACAGGTAATCATTCATTCATGATGTAAAAATGCAATATGCTGAATATTTGTGATGCATAATGATGTGAATGGTGTTGGTAATACAGCAGTCATGAGGCTTGAATTAATACCTTGTTTGTTATGGGACTGTACAGTTGACAAACTGGCTCAAACAGAAACAGATCTGTGCATTCTATTGTATTGATTTTTGCGTGGTCAGCTACATGTTTAAGATTGTTATGTGCAAATGCTGTGCTCAGATTATTGATTTTTTGGGGGTTGGTGGAAAGGAGTGGTAGATTTTTACTCCTGTATTGTTATGTATGTAAGAATGTAAGACTGATTTTTTTTCAAATGTGTATATGTGTGTGTGTGTGTGTGTGTGTGTGTGTGTGTGTGTGTGTGAGTGTGTGTGTGTGTGTGGTGTGGGTGTGGGTGTGTGTGAGCACGTGCATGCATGCATGTGTGTATGTGTGTGTGCGCATGCATGTGCGTGTGCTCGTTTGTGAGTGTTTGTGTATCTCTGGGAATCTGCATATTAATTGAATTTTTATGTGATTGTATGTATGCATATTGTGTGCATATGTATGTCTGTATTATGTCCATCCACTCATGTGTGTATATGTGCATACAGGCACATGTGATCATGCATCAGTGCTGACTCCACTCTCCTCAAAAGTCCTTCGGATGAGACTATAAACTGAGGCCCCATGTGCGAACGTGCACATAACATCTTGCGCACACATTAAAACCTGTTCTGCTTTTCAGAAGAGTAGGCTATTGTGTGCCGGTGGGAACAGATAACAAAATTGACAAAACTGCATACACACAGGGACTGGATGTTAAAAAAATCACAAAAGGGGTTATTCCATTATCCTCGAAATAAAAGAATACACTTTTTTTTTTAGTGACTATTGAAAAATCAGAGTCCTTAAAAAAAAAATTACCAAAATGGCGCATGGATCTGATATGACATGTTATGTCTCAACCTCTCACAAATATTCTTCATTGGCTGGATCTAAATCATTTTCCTCAAGAAGTTTAGATATACGCAGAGCAGCTGTTTCAGAACTGTACCTTATTTATACATATTGAAAGCTTTAACAAACACCTTGATATTCAGGGAACTTTGCCAAAAAGAAACACTAACGCAGGACAAATCATTTTTCTGTTGTAGTGATGTCTTCCATTTTGGGGGGGGGGGGGGGGGGGGGGGTTGTTTTTGTTTTGTTTTGTTTTGTTTTTTTTCTTCTTTAAAAAATTTTTTTTTTTAAGTTTTGTAAACTGTATGAAAGTGTGCCATGATGTGTTCAACATAAATGGCAGTTATTTGATGATGTTATGCTTGATATTATCTCTGTTGTAGATGTGTTATTGAAGTAAATCACAAATCCAGTATGTATTATAACAGTGCTTATGGTATGTTGTTGTGACTGGTATAAGCCAGCAGTGTAACAGTGCACATAATGTTAAATAATGACTGAGTATGTAATGTATAATTAATAAATACATCTTGCTTTATTAAATAATTGTACACCAGTGAAACTGAAGTGACTTGAAAGTGTGTTGTGCACCAATTAATCTTTATCTGTATCTAAGCCCCTGAAGTTGAAGTATGGCTGCCTGTAAGGTGAGGTACTTTGAAAACAGTCATACACCCAAACTTCTCATTCCGTGTGTAATTTCAATCTCACAGTGATTATTGGGCAGGATGAGTGAGTCAGAGTGCACATTCTGGGTGACAGACCCCCCCAGAGTGTTAAGCTGGGGAACGCACAACATCTAACCCAATTATATTCTATTCTCCCAGAGTTTATTTAAAGCCTTCACATTGTGTTAAAACTTTGTCAGTTCTGTGCAAAGTGGTGTTATTTTTCTTCTCCATACCTATAAACCCTGTATGTATGAAATGTTGTATGAAATCTGGATTGGTTGGGGTTTTTTTTTTACTGAATGTCCAATATGTCTCAAAACATGTTGAAGTTATTGGATGTTTTGTTTTCTGTACCACCCAGCTGATTGGTGAATGTTGTGTCCCGTAAGTGTCTTGTGTGTAAGTCAGTTCTGTATTGATCTGAAAACTTCAACGAGCCAGGTTGTGGTTGTGGTTTTTTTCTCGGTTCACATCCATTGTTTAACTTTTGCAAGTATGTAGTTGGCTCAGATTTTTATATCAGATTTATTTTTATAATGTGACACTTCACCATGAAATGTGAGTCGCTTTGTACCTGACCCACTTTTTCTGCTAGGAGCCATTTAATTCAGGCAGGTGGGGGTCAGGTTGTCGATTTTGATATTTCGATTATAGCCAGTATTTATCTTGTATTGAAATATCAAAGGTAAGATTTGTTTCCTTTTTGCTTTAAAAATTGTTTAAAAACACCCAAACTCTCATTCTGACCATCCATTACGATGCAAAACTTGTCAGTTTCTCATTCTTGACACTTCCTGCAGTCTATCATTTCGACATAATAACTTTTTCATTGAATTATCCTATTTTCAATCTTTTTTTTTTTATTGAATAGCCCTTTATTAAACTCTTTACTGCACAGTTACAAAAGCATTCCCATAAAACATCCTGGATGCTCAGTTGCGATCGCTGTTATCATGATCAACTCTCGTTTCGTCACATGTGCCTAAGGAATAGACGCCTGAGGGTTAATAGAAGTGCCAAACTCAAAATTGACCTCTGGTGCAAGCGACTCTTATGTGGTGGAGGTTGGTGCTAAGGGCAGTGGGAGGGTGGGGGATAGAGAGTCAGAAAAGCACTTGCCTCCCACACTTAGCATCTTGCCATTCAAGCAGCAACAGTGAAGGATGTAGCTCTGTGAAATAATCACAGATTTACAGTGAAGCAAGCAACTCTGAAATAATCACAGATTTACAGTGAAGAACGAACTCTGTGAAAAATCACATATTTATCAACAATCCAATCCCAAAAAAGAGAAAGGCTCCTATTTCTCACAGAGCAAAATCACAAAAGTTGCTTTTCGCTCTGTTATAATCTCTCACACAACACAAATGCAGTGGTCCAGTTTGGCAATTATACTACGAAAATGAAATTTGAACTGAAGGAGAAGAGGCAGCAGCAGACTGTGTGACATCTCTTACAATCAGTGCTAGGTAGGGGCAGGCAGCCTTTCTCTCTCTCTTTCTGTCACTTAGATAAGCCACGCCACTCTTGCCTCCCACACCCCATCCCTAGGATCCGATGTTGAGGGTTTAAACACGTTGCCCTTTTTCCCCCTTATCTTAAAACACAGCTGGCTGTTATCTTTCACAATGTATTATTGTGTTATTTTAAAAGCTGGTGATGAAAACTTTTGAGATCCTGCTAATATTGGTTTGGTGTTTTTTTTTAAGAGACGAGTAAACCTTTTTTGAGGTCCTTGTAAACTTGTTGTTATAGTAATACTTTTTTGGAGATCCTTCTAATTTTGGGGGGGTTAAAGATGAGTAAGCCTTTTTTTGAGGTCCTTCTAAAGTTGTTGTAATAGTAATATTTTTTTGAGATCCTTGTAATGTTTTTTGGTAATAGATGAGTAAACTTTGTTTGTAAATGCATCTTAAATCCTTTTGGGGTTGGTTTTACTATTGTTAATAAGGTTTGTTTGAGGTTCTGATGTTGTTTTTTGTAATAGATGAGTAAGCCTTTTTTAGGGGGTCCTTCTAAGTTTGCTGTTATTGTAATAATATATTTTTTAAGGTCCTACGATAGTTGTTATTATATTAATACTTTTGTTTAGGTCCTTCTAAGGTTGTTGTTATTGTAACAATACTTTTTTGAGGTTTTTACAATTGTTGATATGGTCTGTTTCAGGCTCTTCTGTTGTTTTCTTTTTGCGGTTATAGATAATGAAGTTCTGTTGAGTTCATTCTGAGGTGATTTCTGAGATTGCTGATGAGATCTGTGTGAGATCCTTCTACATGTTTCTTTTTTTTTATTATTGTAATAGCTGAAACATTTTGGGGGTGTAAGTTTGTTTGGGGTTTGGTTTTTATTTTAGGAAAGAGGGGGGAGGGATATCTAGAGTTATCATAATTGCTTTGATAAAATTTTGGTGGGTTCTTAAGATGTCATATTAACGTAACATTTTTGAAATATGTTATATTTAAAAGCAGTAGTTTTGAAATACAGTACACTTGGTTTTAGTGTTTGAAAAAAGCAAGATTCAGAGGAAAAATCTCGAAATTTCCTAGTGAGGTTTTTGTTTTGGTTGGCTGGTCAAATGTGGGTGTTTGTTGTTATGTTGTTGTTTTCTGTATAGATTGCATTCTTTTTTCTTGGGTGTTCTGCTTTTGTTTTGTGGGGTATGTTGCTCATTTCTTAGATGTTTACATTTTTGTAATTTTGTCTTTGAAAAAAGAGCTTTTAAAATAGTTTCTGTATTTTCGCATACCTGAAGTTCAGTTTGTTGTAAAAAGGAATCATTTATTTTTGTTAATAAAGAAAGAAAAAGAAAGAAAGAAAGAAATGACAAATCATGTTAAACTTGTAAAATGATTAAGCAAGATTTGTGGAATAATAATTATTACTGCTGTGTTTATGTGAGATGTGTGATGGTATTTTTACAGTATTAACATGTTGATATGGATAAGTTCCTTTACTTGTGGTGGTAGTGGTGATGGTGGATTTTGTGTGTGTGTGTGTGTGTGTGTGTGTGTGTGTGTGTGTGTGTGTGTGTGTGTGTGTGTGTGTGTGTGTGTGTGTGTAGAGAGAGAGAGAGAGAGAGAGAGAGAGAGAGAGAAGAGAGAGAGAGAGAGAGAGAGAGAGGTTTCCAGTTTATTTTCTTGTATCTGTTATTGATCTGTATCCCAGTTATAGCGTTTTCTCATGATGATTATGGGTTGTTGTTGTTTTTAATCTGCTGTTTGATATTGAACCCCCCATACCTCATCTCTCCTTTTCTTTGTGATGTTCCTCAGACTGATAGAAAAAAGAAAACGAAAGTGACTTTACAGTCATGGATCTGGTTATAGTTATACAGAATTTTTTCATGGAGTTTTTGGTTTTTTAATTAAAGGAATGAACGAAATTGTTAAATGATTTTTGAATGTGTGTTTACTATTGTTGTTGAGTGAGTTAGTGAGTGAGTGAGTGAGTGAGTGAGTGAGTGAGTGAGTACACACACACACACACACAAGTCACACATACTCATCACACACACACACCACACACACACACACTCCACACACACACACAGACAAACACACACACTCACACACACACACAGACAAACACCCATACACACACATACACACACACACACACACACACTCAGTCACACACACACACATACACAGAGTCACACTTACCCCCCCCTACACACACACACACACACACACACGCCCGTGCGCAACCAACAAAAAACAAGAAAACAAAAAACCAAACCTAAACACAAGATGCGTTTACTTACTTGTTTATCAATATGTACATGTGCATAATAATTATGCATTCATAAGGCCAAACTTGCAAACATTCACTCGCACGCATAACTATGCTTTCGCATTCATGCACAAATTTACCTGAACACAATCCCTTAAGTATAAACATGTGATAATATCTTGCACATTATTATGAACAAATATACTGGAACTGATTTCCCACACCTGTTTTGTGCTAATTTATGTACAGTATCGACTCATTGTACAATTATATACACGACTGTTTATCATAATTATTGTACTGTATTACTTTTCGTTGTATTCCATTGCTCTGCACTGCATTGTATTGTGGTGTTTTTGTGTGTGTTGTATCGTATTTCGTTGTGTTTTGTTGTATTGTATTATATTGTATTGTACGGGACGGGATAGCTCAGTGGTCAGGACACTCACTCTCCTCAAGCAATTGTTAAGTAGCGCTGGGCGTGGTTACCAAATGGATGGATGACCATTTGCCCGCCTTGGCTTCAGTACAGTCCCCCAGTCCGCCCTCTTTAGGGTCAGGGAAGGTAAAGCAGCGGGGGATAGAAGATGGGCTCCGCCTTCAATATGCTGGCCCCTAGAAAAGTGAGGTCTCTGATGCCTCACTCCCCAGTTGACCGCATATTGTGTGTATTGTACTGTGTAGGATTGTATTGTGTCGTATTGTGCTGTGCTGTATTGTATCCTATCGTATCGCACAATATCGCATCGTTTTGTAAAATAGGTTGTGCGTATACATATATATATATATAGAGAGAGAGAGAGAGACAGAGAGAGAGAGAGAGAGAGAGAGAGAGAGAGAGATGATTTTTTTTTTTTTTACAAAGAACTGCTCTCTCAGAGCTACAACAGTGGGTAGTTACCCAGTTATCTTGTCTTTTGCTGCCTGTGTGTGAATTTGTTTGCTTGGTAAGTATATCGTAGTGCTTTTTCTTTTTGCAGAAATGTCCATGGAAAACGTTGTACTGCCCTGGGTTCTTTTCTGTGCAATACAGAAATGCATACTGCACACATGGTCACAATACGGTTCCTCATCTCTTTTGAAAGACTAGTTCCCGGGCCTTGACAACGAACGCGATAATAAAATGTCTGGCTTTTGGCAGAACTGGAACCATGGATTTTAAGCATTGACGACTGGAAGACCATGCTTTCGTAAGTTGTGCCCAGAAGGAAATGACAGAGCTTTTGTGCGATAAACATGCTGGTAGAAAATAAAACAAACGTAAGGCATAAATAATCATTGTGTGCTCAGGCTGATTTTTGTCCAAGTCATACATAATTTTAAAAAATAAATAAAAAAAAGAACGCGAGTGTTTGCCGCAATAACAAAAGCCTATCTGAAATGCAATGGAAACAAGTCTTTTTCTGTGCCAGAAATAAATATCAATGTCAACCCCCCCCCCCCCCCCTTTTTTTTTTAAAGAAATGGCCGGACCAGTCATTTTTGGTAGTACAAAATTTTAATAGGCTACAACTGTCGTGAAGAAACGACAAAACCAGCCTTTTCTGTTGAACTCAACTCGATACAAGAGTCTCCATCGCCGCTGTGGTCGGTAGGAGCTCCACATAATGCCACCAGGGTTCACCAACTCTCTCTGTCTCTGCTGAGTTCTACCATCTCCTGTAGCCCTCCCAGACCACTGATCTCAGTGATGTTGGCAATGTAGGATGCTGGTGGTCTGCCTCTTCTCCTTCTGTTCTCAACTTTACCTCAGAGAACTGTCATCGTCAGCAAAGTCAGACTGAGGACTGGACACTGCAGACTCAGACATCACATGTTCACCAAGTTCCACATTGGAGATTCTGAGGCGTGCCCCCTGTGGCACTTCTCCCATGACAATGGAACACTTCCTCCAGGCCTGTCCAACACACCAACACCTGAGTGAAGGCCGATATCTGGCCTACTGACCTGCCGATGAGAGACAAGCTTCTCGGACCCCTGGAGGGCCTTCTGTGTACCAGCTTTGTGGACCCCTGGAGGGCCTTCTGTGTACCACAGCATTATCAGGGCTTCAGGAGTTGCTGTCTGAGCGTTCGACGACGACGAAGAAGAAAGTCTCTGTGTTTCTGTCTGCACTTATCAATGTTAGTCAACGGGGGCGGGATAGCTCAGTGGTCAGAGCACTCGCTTTTCCCAAGTGAAAGTTAAGCAGCATGGAGCGTGGTTACTAAGTGGATGGGTGACCATTTGCGCCGCGACTTGGCTTCAGCACAGTCCTCCCAGTTTACCCAGCTGTCAATGGGTACCTGCCCTCTCTAGGGTCAGGGAAGGTAAAGCAGCGAAGTAGAGGAGATGGGCGCTGTCCTCAACATGCTGACCCCTAGAGAAGCTGAGGTTTTTGATGCCTTGCTCCCCTCACGACCACATAGGTTATGAGACACATTATTACATTTAATATTTGTCTTTGCACTTAGAATGTATCAAGAACGCTTTCAGTCAGTTATTCCCCTGTCTGACTACCTCACTCTCAGAATTCGCCTGTGCTTTTTTCCACAGCAGAAACAACACAGTCCCAGAAGTTGAGTTCACCTCAGGGAATGTTTTAAGAATGCTTTCAGTCACTCCTCTATCTGATCATTTCACTCTCACAAGTCTCCTGCCTTTTTTCTTGTCTAAAATCACGAAATGTGAATAGACGTTAAACTGAAGATACATACATTTTTTCCACAGCAGAAAACAACACTATCCACAAAACCTGAGTTCACCTCAAGGAGGAAAACCTCCTGGACCCCCTCCTCTCCTCGGCGCCGTGACCGTCAGAGAAGGCGTTGCCCCACAGCAGGATCCTCAGCTTGGGCTTGGAGGAGGTGACGATCCTCAGGCGGTAGCGGAGGTTGTCGGAGGCGTTGGCGGGACACAGGTGGTGATCGCTGTCCCCCAGGCGGTTGTAGCAGAGCTTGAGCAGCCAGATGCTGGCGTTCTTCTCCAGCACGTCAAGCAGCGCGGAGAAGCCGGCGTTGGTGACCCCGCACATGTTGAGCGCCAGCGAGTGCAGCACCGAGCTCCGCTCCAAGGCCGCCGCCAGTCCCTGCACACCCTCGTCCCCCAGAGGGTTCACGCTCAGGTCTAGAGAACGGAGGCGTTTCCCGCTGATGACCATCTGGGAGAGAAACCCGCAAGCCGCTGGAGTGATGTTGCAGTTTTCCAGACTCACTTCTGTGAGGGAGGAATCAGGGATATAGCGAGCCAGGGCGTCGATCCCCGCATCTCCTAAACTGTTCCGGCTCAAATCCAGCTCTAGCAAAGAACGGTTCCGGCTGAGACCTTCCGCCATGACCTTGACCCCCACGGAGGAGAAGTTGTTACTACGGAGACGGAGTCTGCGCAGGACGGTGTTGGTCCTGAGGACGTCACGGACGGAGTCACACACGGCGTCACCAACGCTGAGGAAGCTGAGGTCCAGCTCCGTCACGGTCCTGTTGAGCGTCACGGCCCCCAGCACCTCGCGACACCCGGCCACCTCCAGCCCCGTGGAGGACAGATTCAGCTGCTGCAGAACGCGCGTGTGGGACAGCACGCTAGCCACGGCCGAAGCCCCCACGTAGGTCAGCGCGTTCAGGCGCAGGTCCAGCGAGGCCAGGGTGCCGTTGTGCCGCAAGGCGCCGCACAGCGCCGCCACGTCGGCGCTGCTCAGCCGCGTCTTGCCGATCCTGAGTTCCAGCAGGCAGCTGTGGGAGCGGAGGACTTGAGCCAGGGCTAGAGCGCGCGACCCGCTCAGGCTGTGGCCCGTGACGCACACGGTGATCATCACTGGGGATGAGAGACAGCTGTTTAGACCCTCGCTGCTGCTGCCGTGACTGTTGTTGTTGTTGTTGTTGCCGTGACTGTTGTTGTTGTTGTTGTTGCCGTGACTGTTGTTGTTGCTGCTGTTGTTGTTGAGCTGACTGCCGGGGTCAGTATGAGGCAGGGAGGAGGTCTGAGGCGCCCTGGGAAGCAGCGTCCTCCTGTCCCCGGGCCTCGCTCTCTCCAGCTCCACCACGGGCTTCAGGCTGACCCCGTCCGCAGCCAGGTACCCCACCTCAAAGGACAGGATCTTCTCCTCCGCCAGGATCTGCTCCTCCTCCTCCTCCTCCCCTTCCTCCCCCTCCTCCTCTGACGTACTGGGCAGGTCATGAACCAAACAGTCCACATCCTTCATAGCGTCCATGACGGAGGAGATCTCCTGCTGACTTCCTGAGCTCCTCAACACGTCCAGGAAAGCCAGGAACGCGGAGTAGTCGGCGTTGCCCACGGCGTTGAGCACGTTCTCGCAGATGAGCTTGCGGTCAGGGTGACCTCGGAACGCCTGCAGATCCATGTCCGTGAGGATGCCTGCAGAATACAGCGAGTCCAGCAGAGGGAAAGGATCGAACCTCTGACACATGAGGTCCAGCACGCTATGCAGGATGCTCTGGTGACGATGCTGCTGCTCCGCTGACCTGGTTCTGGCCTTGGTCCTGGGGTGATGAGGATGAGGGTTATGATGAGGGTGAGGCATCAGTTGGGAGGACAGCGTTCGGTGTCTTGACTTGGGGCGGTGGGGGAGACTGTAGTAGACGTGGGAGAGGGAGAGGGAGGAGGTGGAGGAGGAGGAGGAGGAGCGGGGTGGGCGAGGTAAGGTGTCATTACAGCTCCTCCCGTAGTCGGGTGACAGTTTCGTCAGCAGCCTTCTCTCTCTGTCTGCTGCGCTCTCTCCCGGAGTCTGCCTCCTGTCTCCCACCCCCTCCCCCCTTTCCCGTAGCTGGGGATGCAGCTCTCCAGGCATCCCTGACCTCTCTCTTGTTTCCTTCAGCATCAAGGTCAGTCCATCCAACCCCTCCCCCTCCCTCTCCTTCTCCTCTTCTTTCCCGCCTCCAAGACCCGTCCTGCTGGGGTCACCATAGCAACGGTTGACCGTTTGTCGCTGGAGATCGCTGTGGATGGAAGGAGGAATGATTCTGTCATTGCCGGAGAGACCCGACTTGAGGGCGGCGCCAAAAGCCGCGTTGACATAGATGGGTTCCTCTTTCTCCTCCTCTTCCTCCTCCTCTTCTTCCTCTTCATGGGATTTCTCCCTGAAGTCTGCCGAACGCTGGGACACAGCCACAGCAGACACAGAAGAAGCAGCACCAGCAGAAGAAGCCAGATCTACAGAACGGGGTTGATACTGGTTCAGCGAAGACGACCGGCAGAGGAACAGTCTGGGAGGTTTGGGCGGCGCCTTGAGACTGATGCTCCTGGTCAGCACAGCCTTGTCCAGCACGTCCGGCAAACTCCCGCTGGTGGCCGGAGCGGTTTCCATGACCCCTCCGCTGGGAGGTCGAAGGTCAAGGTCACGAGGTTTGACCCCGTGGTCGGTGACCTTGGCAGTGCCACCGCCGCCGCTGTTGTTGCTGTTGCTGCTGCTGTTGATGCTGGCGGTGTTCTTGGCTGCGGCTGCTGAGGACCAACGGCTCTTTTTGTCCGGACGACGTGAGGACAGCTTGCGCCAGAACTTCCAGGAAGATGTCTGTCTGGTCTGTGAGGAGTCTGGAAGAAGAAGAAAAAGAGAGGAGGGGAGGATGAAGTGTGGTGTTTGGTGGAAGTGAAGGACACATTGTAAGGTGGGACAGGACAGCCTGGTGGTCAGAGTGATGCACTCGTCATATGCTGATCCGGGTTTGAATCTCGTTCAAGAGGATTTTCCTCTGGAGTTAACATCAGTGCCGACTCCACTTCACTCCCCCCCTCCCCCCCCCCACAAAAAAGTCCTTCGGATGAGACTATAAAGCGAGGTCCCGTGTGCGAACGAGTGCAGAACATTTTGCGCACATGTTAAAACCCGTTCCACTTTTCGGAAGAGTAGGCCATTGTATGCCGATGGGAACGGATGACATAATTGACAAAACTGCATGCACACGGAGATTGGATATAAAACAGTACGCGGATGCTTATTCCATTATCCTCGAAATGAAAGAAATGGGGGTGGGGGGGGGGGGGGTAGGGAAGCCCAATAGACTGTATATGTAATACTATGAGTCTGTCTGCCACTGTCTGTCTGTGTGTTTGTCTGTCTGTCTGTCTGTCAAAAAAGAGAAGGAAGTAGACAGTGAAGTGTGTGGCGTGTGAATGATATGCAGATCTTGTATGGTGTGGATTGTAGACGTAATACTATGAGTCTGTTTGTTTGTCTGTCTGTCTGGGAGAGTCTGGAAGAAGAAGAAGAGGGGGAGGAGAAAGGGGTGGACGATGAAGTGTGTGACGTGTGGATGATGAATTATACAGCTCTTGTACGGTGAACATTTTAGTCTGTCTGACTGTCACTGTTCGTCTGTCTGTCTGACTGTCACTGTCTGTCTGTCTGTCTGTCTGTCTGTCTGTCTGTCTGTCTGTCTGTCTGTCTCTGTCTGTCCTCTGTCTCTGTCTCTCTTCTCGTCTCTCTCTCTCTCTCTCTCTCTCTCTCTCTCTCTCTCTCTCTCTCTCTCTCTCTCTCTCTCTCACACACACACACACACACACACACACACACACACACACACACACACACACACACACACACGTTAAATCCTGTTCCGCTTTTCGTAAGAGTAGGCCATCGTGTGCCGGTGGGAACAGATTACATTTACAAAACTGCATACACACGGGGACTAGATGTAAAAAAGCGCAAGAGTGCTTATCCCAATATCCTCGATATAAAAGAATAAATGAAATCTCTCTCTCTCTCTCTCTCTCTCTCTCTCTCTCTCTCTCTCTCTCTCTCTCTCTCTCTCTCTCTCTCTCTCTCTCTCTCTCTCTCTCTCTCTCTCTCTTTCAGTGAGGGTGATGCAATGTTAGGCTAGTCACAAAGTAAATAGTGCCTGATCTTCAAATCTGCCACTCGCGGTCTGCTGTACTATGCTATGCTACGTTATACTATGCTATGCTACGCTACGCTATGCTATGCTATGTTTTGCTGTGTTGTGCTGTGCTGTGTTGTGCTGTGCTGTGCTGTGCAGTGCTGTGCTACGCTAATCTATGCTATGCTGTGCTATGCTGTGCTGTGCTGTGCTATGCTATGCTATGCTATGCTATGCTATGCTACGCTACGCTACGCTACGCTACGCTACGTTACGTTAAGTTACGTTCTGTTCTGTTCTGTTCTCTTAAATTATGCTGTGGTATATGTTATGTTCTTCTATGTTGAATTATGTTGTGGTATGTTATGCTATGCTCTGCTATGTTATGTTATGCTCTGCTCTGCTATGTTAAATTGTGTTATGCTCTGCTCTGCTATGTTAAATTATGTTATGCGCTGCTCTGCTATGTTAAATTATGTTATGCTCTGCTCTGCTATGTTAAATTATGTTATGCTCTGCTCTGCTATGTTAAATTATGTTATGCTCTGCTCTGCTATGTTAAATTATGTTATGCTCTGCTCTGCTATGTTAAATTATGTTATGCTCTGCTCTGCTATGTTAAATTATGTTATGCTCTGCTCTGCTATGTTAAATTATGTTATGCTCTGCTCTGCTATGTTAAATTATGTTATGCTCTGCTCTGCTATGTTAAATTATGTTATGCTCTGCTCTGCTATGTTAAATTATGTTATGCTCTGCTCTGTTATGTTAAATTATGTTATGCTCTGCTCTGCTATGTTAAATTATGTTATGCTCTGCTCTGCTATGTTAAATTATGTTATGCTCTGCTCTGCTAACTTATGTTATGTGATCTGCAATCAGACGTAGCGCTGTCTTCCTGTTCCACTTCAGCATGCAAGAGGTGGTGTGGATGGAACCACGAAGCAACGCTTCCTGTCAGCTGAGGCAGCGCTGATAATAGTAGTACTCTGGGGCCTATGATGCCGTGTGTGTGTGTGTGTGTGTGTGTGTGTGTGTGTGTGTGTGTGTGTGTGTGTGTGTGTGTGTGTGTGTGTGTGTGCGTGTGTGTATGTGTGTGTGTATGTGTATGTGTGCGTGCGTGCCTGTGTAGGTGGGAGGGGTGTTTTTTTGGGGGGAGGTGGTGTTATGGGTGGTGGGGGTTTGTAGGGGGTGGGATGTTTGTGTGTGTTTTGTAGGGGGGGGGGTTGTAGGGGGGATATGTGGGTGTGCGTATTTGTGTGTCAGTGTGTGCGTGCGCGGGTGGGTGCGTGCGTGCGTGCGTGCGTGTGTGTGTGTATGTGTGTGTGTGTGTGTATGTGTGTGTGTTGTTGTTGATGTTGCTGTTGGTGTTGTTGTTGTTGTTTCTGCTGCTGCCGCTGATTTTTTTATTTTTGGTTTTGTTGCTGTGTTTGGTTTGTTTTTGTTGTGTTTGTATACCTTTTCTAAATGCATTTTGTGCCATTTCACACTGACTTGGCAGATATAGCCCAGAAATAGCAGTGAAGCTGCCTGATTTTAAACTACTCTGGAATGTGATTTGGAAGGTTTTGCTATTGCTTTTTGAAACAAAGCAAAACCACGTCAGTTTTACACAATAAGGCCACTTTGCCAGGTAAATCAAAACCAGTCGTGTATACCAGCATCTATCTCAGCATCGACAAAAGTGCCTACCCATTGAAGAAGAAGAATGCAAAGAAGAAGA
>CM060332.1:50310310-50322810 GCA_030674155.1 Stramonita haemastoma | reverse complement strand
TACTCCCAACCTGACATAAAGATGTCTGTTAACCCTTGTTTTGACTGCAGTAGGCCTATAAACACTTTCCACAAATCAATGGGTAAACTGTACTTTTCCTAAAACCAGTCTTCCAGAATGATAATCCAGAATCCACACCAGATCTACTCCAACTTTAACGTCCAAAAGTTCGTTAACAAGTTTCAAGCAAAGACAACAGGTGCAGCATGGTTCGTTTACGGCCTTTTGTTAATATCGCGTCCGTTCTGTAAGAAGACCGACATACGGGGACCTCTTCACTTCAGGCTTGCAACAAAAACATGAATGACTAAATAAGTCAGCGAAACTTCATACGGTGTTCGGTCTAGTTTCTAATGCTGGGAATGTTTGGATATGAACATATCGTATGTCAGAAAAGCCTCCCTAGTGAAGATTGAAGTGAGTTCTCAGTGGCTGACAGGAGTGGCGATGACACACACTTGGCATCTGAATAAAGGTTGTTATACATCTAGATGATACACTTGGCTTTTGAGTAAAGGTTGTGGTATACATCTAGGTTAACTGTGGGTGGAGGGGGGTTACTGACAGGAAAACTGTATGTTGACGGGTGAAATCAGCAGCGGTGTTACAAACCTAAGCCTAGCTCTCTTCTATCACAGCACGCTATCATCACACTCCTGTTTCAAACATCCACTTGACAGACGCATATAGCCCAGTGGGTTAATACTGTTTGACTTCAATCCTACGGATCAGTGAAGTCGTGGGTTTGAATCTCGGCGGCGTCTGGCGAATTAAGGGTAGAGATTTTTTACAATCTGAATTTTAAGTGCAGACCTGCCATTGCCATAATTCCCGTCGTATATTTACGCATGCAGAAGATCAAATACGCGCGTTGAAAGATTCCGTGATCTGTCAGAGTTCGGTGGGTAACAGAAACCTGGATATATTCATTTCACATTCCAGAAATTGGAGTGTGGCAACCTTCATAGCCGGGCAAAAATGGTGACATATGCAAAAACCTCACCATTGGTAAACCTCTGAGTTCTAGACTAGGAAAGAATAACATAAAACAACAAAAGATACACAAAACAAAACGTATCCACATCTGGATTGCTGAACTTACAATGCTAAGCTACCATAGAAAGTAGCCTATTCTTTTTTTCTGTACTTAAAAACAATACCCACAAACCGTTGCAAATCTGTACTGAAAGAAAAAGATCAGATAACAAATTAAACAGCACTTTTAAATCAAGCTCTTGCTTTCCAGGACATGTCTTTCAATAGAATGAGCTACCCCACAATAAACTGATCCCCCCAAAAAGGTTTTTTTAAAAAAACAACAAAATTTGTAAGAAGCCCAACAGATCAATTTTATGCCACATACTCAACAATCACTCAACGTTGTTTACTAACGAAATCTGTACGTCCATCTACGTCTGTAAACGTTGCAATATCTGACCCATAAACAAACACAACACTGACGCAACCAGCAACACACTACCGCCCTAACATTACCAATGCAATATACACCAACACTTAAAGAATTGCAGACTGGTCCACAATAATATTTTTTGGGTTAAAAAAAGAAACGCTTTGGTCAAGAGAACAATGTCTAAATATATACAGCAGCAAGTTTCTGCAGCCTTTAAAAATCCAGTGGCAGCACTTGTTTCAACGGAGACGCCTACTATTGTTGTTCTTCATATTCATCATGCCTCAAACTGGTGAATGCTAAGACGGGAACTGAGTGTGAGACCAATCTGATATTTGAGGTCTGTGAGAGTTCTAAGGAGAAGAAAGCAGGGAGGTGGAAGGGAGGGGGGAGGGGGAGGCAATCTAAGAGATGCTGCTTGACTGGCCACGCCCCCTTGACCTCTTCACCCCAGGGTTCGGGTCATCTGCAGACCCTTGAGAGTCAAGATCCTGCCCTTTAATAACTCTTGTTTCTTGCTTTTTTCACTATGCGTTAATGTTGGACTTTTTTATGTGTGTCTGCTTGTTTGTATAACTTGTTCCCTTCCCACCTCCTCCCCTACCTCCTTCACACATAAGCTTACACACACACACACACACACACACACACACACACACACACACACACACACACACATAGATATATATATATATATATATATATATATATATATATATATATAATACATATGTGTGTGAGAGTGAGACAGACAGACGGACAGAGACACAGAGAGAGACACACACAAAGAGAAACAGAGACAGTGACCGAGAAACAAAACAGTCAGAGGATGCACCAATGAAAGCCAAAACGTCTCGGGGAAATAGCAAAAGGAAAAAGATAATCCGCTGTCAGAGGAGACCAATCAGAAAGAGAGGGCACTGTCACCCCGTCATTTCTTTCCTTTAAACACAGACAGACATGGCGCCATTGTCTTGTCTGTCTGTACCCCTCTCCCTGGACTTTGGTCTGACCAGGAGAATATCTATTTTAAAAAATTATTAATAATAATAAAATGATAATAATAACAACAACAATAATAATAATAATAATAATAATAATAATAATAATAATAATAATAATAATAATAATAATAAATTAAATAAACGATCCTTAGGATGAGACCATAAACCAAAGTCCTCAAGTGCGAACGCACGCAGAATATCTAGCTTGCGCACACGTTAAAATCCATTCCACTTTTCGGAAGAGTAGGCCATTATGCGCCGGTGAGAACGGACGACAAAAAAAAGACAAAACTGATTACACACAGGGACTTGATGTAAAAAACAACAACAACAAAAAAACAACAACACGTGATTCATATTCTATTATCCTCGAAATGAAATAATGAATGAAATGATGTATCAAATAGATGGATAAAATAGAACTCCACCACCACCGCAACATGAAAACTGCCTTGGAAAAAATGTTGCCAAAAAGGACAAGTTCTGATGGCAATCATATACACTTACAGACGCTAGAAGGTGGAAAAATCAGAGAGAGAGAGAGAGAGAGAGAGAGAGAGAGAGAGAGAGAGAGAGAGAGAGGAGAGGAGAGAGAGAGAGAGAGAGAGAGAGAGAGAGAGAGAGAAGAGAGAAGTGGCAGCACTACATACTATAGAGACTCGCCTATTCCAGCCCATGTTAAGTGACACACAATTTGGAGAACTCTTGCAATGACCATAATATAGGAATACAACAGGGCAGTGCACGCAATCTGTCTGTCTGTCTGTCGTCTGTCTGTCTGTCTGTCTGTCTGTCTGTCTGTCTGTCTGTCTGTCTGTCTGTCTCTCTCTCCTCTCTCTCCTCTCTCTCTCTCTCTCTCTCTCTCTCTCTCTCTCTCTCTCTCTCTCTCTCTCTCTCTCTCTCTCTCTCTCTCTCTCTCTCTCTCTCTCTCTCTCTCATACTACATACATACATACATACATACATACATACATACATACATACATACATACATACATACATACATACATACATACATACATACATATTATATATATCAGTATATTGGTGTGTGTGTGTGTGTGTGTGTGTGTGTGTGTGTGTGTGTGTACGCGCGCACGCGCGCGTCTTAAAGTATACTGTATGTGTTTCCCAAAAAGAAATAAAACCTTCTAAACAAGCATAAAAAAGACAAAGAGTCCAAATAATTTATTACTGGTCAACAATAAAGACAAATACATCATAACTGTGTAAAGGACCCCCTCAGTCTCTCCCAGTATGTACTACACACCCTAACGAACAGTGTTCTATTGTTTCCGCCACAAAAGTAACACTCCTTCCAGTGCCAGAGAACCAGCAAGGAACTAAGTATACTATACTATACATGGTGAGTGTTGTGAAGTGTCCTCAGCTCTCTAGGCTAACATACAAACTGAATAGTCAGTCCTCTGGTGATGATTGTTGTGAAGGGGACGGGGAGAGCAAGGGAGGGGAGGGAGGGCGGAGGGAAGGGGAGGGGGAGGGGAGGTCTCTCTCTGCTTAGTACAAGTAGCTACTCTTTCAGTCACACAGTGTCGAGTGTCTAAACTGTTATCGCCGTGTGGTGTGTGTGTGTGTGTGTGTGTGTGTGTGTGTGTGTGTGTGTGTGTGTGTGTGTGTGTGTGTGTGCGTGTGTGTGTGTGCACTTAAAAGTGAGAGGCGGAGAAATGGAATTACACACACACACACACACACACACACACACACACACACACACACACACACACACACACACACACACACACAGAGCATTTTATAAAAATAGAAATGGATATACAATCAGCATATTGAAAGATGTGTATATATATATATATATATATATATATATATATATATATATATATATATATATATATATATACATATATATACACATATAATATATATATACATATATATATATATCATATATATATATATATATATATGTGTATACACACACACACACACACACACACACACACACACACACACACACACACCACACACACACACACACACACACACACACACACACAAGTCGTCACGCCAACGATATGGCATCTTCTCAAAATATAACTCCTATGTTTACATAGAATATTCGCATCATCTAGGTTTTGTTTGTGTTTTGTGGTGGTTTTGTTGTTTGTTGTTGTTGTTGTTCCTTTTTCATTTGTTTTTCTTATATAAATTTCTTTAATAAATCATTCTATCAAAATGATGTAGAAGCTGTGAATGTCTACGTGCACTGACTCTCTCTCTCTCTCTCTCTCTCTCTCTCCTCCTCTCTCTCTCTCTCTCTCCTCTCTCTCTCTCTCTCTCTCTCCTCTCTCTCTCTCTCTCTCCTCTCTCTTATATATATATATAAGGAGAGAGAGATAATATATATAGAGAGAGAGAGAGATGGATGATAGATAGATAGATAGATAATAGATAATAGATAGATAGTATAGATAGATAAATACATACATACATACAACATACATACATACATACAACATACTACATACATACATAATATAAGAAGAGAGAGAGAGAGAAGAGAGAGAGAGAGAGAGAAGAAGAAAAGAGAGACAGAGAACAAGAGAAGAAAGAAGAAAAAATAGAGACGAAAGAGAGAGAAGAAGAGAAGAAGAGAGAGAGAGAGAGAGAGAGAGAGAGAGAGAGAGCAGAGGATAATGAAAGGAGGATGATAACAGGAGGAGAGGAGAGGGAGAGGAGAGGGAGAGGGGGAGATGAGAGGAGAGAGAGAGAGAAGGAGAGAGGGAGACAAAACTCAGGACTCAGGATTAATGAAAGGCACGCTTATACAGGGGGGGGGGGGGGTGTCATTTTGACCGAAAAATATTCAAACAAAACAGTACAGCAAACATAAATAATGTTGGCATTATCAAGAGTATTCCAAAGAAATATGAACTGCTTCAACTTTTAGCACACCCATTTTACTTAACAAAGTTCTCTGCCTTTCAGAGCATAAACAGTATACCTACCCAAATGTCTTAACTGGTAGACATTTTCACTATTCAGAATTGTTTGAAGGGATATTTCATTCGTATTTGGTTAAGTGTTTTGCCAGGTATCTTGAGAGAGAGAGAGAGAGAGAGAGAGAGAGAGAGAGAGAGAGAGAGAGAGAGAGAGAGAGAGAGAGAGAGAGAGAGAGAGAGAGAGAGAGAGAGAGAGAGAGAGAGAGAGAGAGAGACAGACAGACAGACAGACAGACAGACAGACAGACAGACAGACAGAGAGAGAGAGAGAGAGAGAGAGAGAGAGAGAGAGAGAGAGAGAGAGAGAGAGAGAGAGAGAGAGAGAGAGAGAGAGAGAGAGAGAGAGAGAGAGAGAGAGAGTCTTTTATATCAAGGACAATGGAATAAGCACCCATGTGCTTTTTTACATCCTGTCTCCGTGTGTATGCAGTTTTGTAAATCTTGTCATCTGTTCCCACCGGCACACAATGGTCTCATCTTTCGAAAAGCTGAACAGGGCTTAACGTGTGCGCAAGATGTTCTGCGTGCGTTCGTACACGGGGCCTCGGTTTATAATCTCATCCGAAGGATGTTGGGGAGAGTTTGAGTCAGCACTGACGTTAACTCCAGGAGAAAAATCTCCTCGACCGGACTCGAACCCGGGTCGACAAATTGCCAGCGCAATGTTCTGACCACTAGGCTATCCGAGAGAGAGAGAGAGAGAGAGAGAGAGAGAGGAGAGAGAGAGAGAGGAGAGAGAGGAGAGGAGAGAGAGAGAGAGAGAGAGAGAGAGAGAGAGAGAGAGAGAGAGAGAGAGAGAGATCACGTCAAATCAAATCAAATTATTTTATTTGAGGATAATGAATAAGCACTCGCGTACTTTTTTACATCCAGTTCCGCCCTTATCAGGCATTAAATCTAGACAAAAAACAATTCCTTTAACTAAGCAATAACAACAACAGTAATGATCCAAATACCACAGAGAGAGAGAGAGAGAGAGAGAGAGAGAGGAGAGAGAGAGAGAGAGAGAGAGAGAGAGAGAGAGAGAGAGAGAGAGAGAGACAGACAGACAGGACAGACAGACAGACAGACAGACAGACAGACAGACACAGACACAGAGAGATTTGCTTATCCCATCTCTAAAAGTCCCGGTCTTTTTTTCTCTTTTTTTTAAAAATTTCTTCGTCTCTGCTGTCCTCCCCAGATCTTCCCTGGTAACAACAACGCTAAGATCACTGTCTATACATCCTAAGGTCAAAAGTAATGAGCTGTTTACCAAGAGGTTAAAAAACCTCATTGGCTTTAAAAACCAGACGTTTCCTGTCGGTTTCAAAGTGGGTTGGTTATTTAGAGGAGTTTGCCTTAATAACTGTATGGTGTCTCGCCATGTCTGTCTCATACTAGTGTGTGTGTGTGTGTGTGTGTGTGTGTGTGTGTGTGTGTGTGTGTGTGTGTGTGTGTGTGTGTGTGTGTGTTTATTTATTTATTTTATTATTTTATTTATTTTATTCTTTTATATCGAGGATAATGGGATAACCAATATTGTGCTTTTTTACATCCAGTCCCCGTGTGTATGCAGTTTTGTAAATGTCATCTGTTCCCACCGGCACACGATGGCCTGTTCTTACGAAAAGCGGAACAGGATTTAACGTGTGGGCAAGATATTCTGCGTGCGTTCGCACACGGGGTCTATAGTCTCATCCACAAAAAAGAGAAAGTTTTGTTACTCAACAACTGTCATGGCACATCCCTGGAACTATTTCCTTCTTTGATGAAACTGACAAATATATATTTTATGTAGTAGTCTCTTTTTTCTCCCTGATAATACGGCAGAAATTGCCTGTACGCTTTCTAGTCTGATTCAAACAGTGCTGCAAAAAGTTCTGTAGAAATCATATTAATTTTTTTCTCTTGGCAGGCAGTCTCCTGTTTCGTTCGTCAGTAAAAGACACAGCATCTCTATGCAGCAAAGTAATGAGAGAGAGAGAGAGAGAGGAGAGAGAGAGAGAGAGAGAGAGAGAGAGAGAGAGAGAGAGAGAGAGAGAGGAGAGAGAGAGAGAGAGAGAGAGAGAGAGAGAGAGAGAGAGAGAGAAAGGAGAGAGAGAGAGGAGAGAGAGAGAGAGAGAGAGGAGAGAGAGAGAGAGAGAGAGAGAGAGAGAGAGATTGTTTGATTGATAACCTTTAATGCCAAGAGTTACAGATAGCCTAAGCCTTGGCATACTTTTTTTTTATATTAGGCCCTTGTTAAAAATCGCTAGAAGTTTGAAATAAACGTTAAAAAATATATACATATAAAAGAAAGAAAGAAAGAAAGAAAGAAAGAAAGAAAGAAGAGAGAGAGAGAGAGAGAGAGAGAGGAGAGAGAGAGAGAGAGAGAGAGAGAGAGAGAGAGAGAGAGGAGAGAGAGAGAGACAGACAGACAGACAGACAGACAGACAGACAGACAGACAGACAGACAGAGGGAGGGAGAGAGACAGACAGACAGACAGACAGACAGATAGACAGACAGAAAGAGGGGGAAACAGACAAACAGAGACACAGACAAACCAAGAGGAGGAGGAGGAGGAGGTAAGAGGCGATTTCCTCAGGTGTAAGTGAACGAGAACACTGACGTAAGACTGACGTCACTGTGTACCAAAAGGTCAGCCTCAGGACATCATTAATTATTCATTAGAGAACGTTAGAGGACACAGTCATTCCACGGTGGGTCTTTTACAGTCTGTGTGTGACTAGGCCTATCTTCTCTAAAACGTTATGGTGTAAAATGTTGTGTTCGGATTGCCTTCAGCCATGACAAAGCTCTTTTAACATAGCAACCTGCACTCTCCTTTATTTAGGAGAGAAAACATCCTCTGAAGTTGGAGTATGGTTGCCTACATTATGTCACTTTATGGCGCGGTACTTAAAAACAGTCATACACTCAAACTTCTCCTTCAGTGTTGCAATTTCAATCTCACAGTGATTCCCAGGTGGGATGTGATGAGTGAGTCAAGAGAGCACATTCTGGGGGACAGATCCCCCAGAGTGTTAAGCTGGGGAACGCACAACAACAACAACAGCAACATCTGATTAAAGACAACTCAGCAAAACTTATAATGAATGTGACAGTTGGTTGGGTAGTTGGTGGCACAGTCCCTGAAATAGAATAAATCTGGGATGTTGGGCGTGATGGCCGGGGTGTCTGTCTGCCAGTCCTCATAGTCCAGGAGAGATTCAGTCAGTTGGCTGCTTGGATGCTGACAGAGAAGGGTGGTGTTTCCTCTCTAGAGCCTTGATTAGATGGTTAGTGCATCAACCAGTTCTTCTGGGGGCTTTCACTTTCAAGAAGAGGGTGTGGGGGGAGTCTCTTCAGCTTCTCATTTTGCCTCAGGAATTTACCTTGTGTCTTTTCTTCTAGTGACGGAAGCCTGCTGTTTTCCTCCATAGCTTTCACTGGAGTTGTTTTCATGCCGCCTGTGAGGAGTGTGGGGCTGGCATTCTGCATCTTGGGTCAGGGTGTGGAGGCTGGTCTGAACAGCAGTGACCAGGTATTGGAGGGTTGTTCCATGTGGGGTCTGACAGTTGCTGTGAATACTTGCCTCAGTGTATTTGTGTTGGCCCCCAATTCTGTTTCTGCAAGCTTTTCTATCAGGGACATTTTCCTAAGAAAATCTAAACAAAAAAGTGTGAAAAAATAAGCTATTAAAGCAAACAGTCGTCACAATTTTAACACTTTCAAAGCCTTTAATTTTTTATTACAGCACATATTGATAATAATTATCACAATTCAATGCAGTGATGTTTCAGGACAGCAAGGCAAAATCTTTAAATCAATAGGAATGAACTTGAGTCATAAGCTCTCATCATGGATGACAGCTTTTAAAGAGAGATGTGTTTTTTTAAATCATAATATATAAAGAAGCAAAGCTGAAGCCAACAATGCTATCAGAAAGCTCCTCCTATCTCTTGCACGAGAACATTACCTTTGCCTTTTTCCCACCGCAAGGTCTCTGTAGCAGACAGCCATCACATCGCCATTATGTGCATTACAGCCAATCATCGGCCTCCCGTGACGATCATCATCCAGGTCAAGGGGCCCCCTAAGTGGCCGCTGTCTCACTGGCCAATTATCCAGGTTCCTGGGCAAGTGTCAAATGATGGCAGCTTCCGCTATCGTGCGGGCAAATCACGAAGCGTACATACAGTTGGCCAAAATTGCTTTATTGCTCCGTACTTTTTTGTTTCCCCCTCTCTCTCTTTGACATATTAGGTTTTTTGGAGGCCGGATTTTCTTGTGAACTTTCGAACTGAGCAGTTCTGTTGCACTACAGACATGAAACAGTATGCAGAAGTGATAGCATGTACAGAACTATAAATTCATTGACTCTTTTAATTCTCCCCCCTCTCTCTATTTTCTTCGCTGTGGTATGTTTTTATAAGGTACAGCGCTTTATAGATTCCTTTTATTATTTTTTTTATTCTCATTTTACACATTTTCCTCGATTCCTCTTCCCATCCTTGTACAGTAAAACTTCTAACGTACCAATTGATATTCCCTCTCTTTTGTACTTGCATTGGACTGATATTACAGTGTTTGTCACTGGGCTGGTCCCTTAAACATTCTGGCATAATTGTAATTTTTGACTTTTCTCAGGCCCTGGGAAATAAACCTTAAAGATATGCACGCGTCAGAGCAGACAGCAAGCCAGATTATTGGGGTTTTAATTTTTTCATTACAAAAAAATGGGGGGGGGGAGGTTCTTCTACATATAGGTTTGACTGAGTTGATTGTACATTTTGCCTATAAGGAACGTCAGAGAGGGAGAGAGAGAGAGAGAGAGAGAGAGAGAGAGAGAGAGAGAGAGAGAGAGAGAGAGAGAGAGAGAGAGAGAGAGAGAGAGAGAGAGAACACACACACACACACACACACACACACACACACAGAGCACTGAACAAATTGAACGTACATCAGCCTTAGGCCACAATACATGGGATCTAGGGACAATTCAGAACACAGTGAATTGGAAAATAGTTGCCATGTTCCTAAGTGATGAATAACACCTGAAGCTGACTGGTGTATCACAAAACTATTGTTATGTTTCATTTGATCCATACCAAATATCAGTAATGAACGTAGCAATCATGACATACACCGGTTTGTACATCGTTCAGCTGTGTCTGTCTTATTCCCTGTACATAATCATATCAATGGGTTTTTTTCTTCTTTTAAAGGTAGGCCTAAAGGTGTTGCAAAACCTATGTGGTAAAGGTGTCCCAAAACCTATGTGGTCGTAGGGGAGCGAGGCATCAGAGACCTCAGCTTCTCTAGGGGCCAGCGTATTGAGGGCGGCGCCCATCTCCTCTCCCTCGCTGCTTTACCGACCCTGACCCTAAAGAGGGCAGGTATATGTACCCATTTACAGCATTTAAAGGAATCAAAAACAATTATGGAAGTATTGTACCTGAGGTCACTGTTTGCTACTCAATGCAAGTATGGAAAAGTCAAACTATGTTAGTTAGAATCTTATATATATATATATATATATATATATATATATATATATATATATATATATATATATATATATATATATATATATATATATATGTGTGTGATATATATATATATATATATATATATATATATATATATATATATATATATATATATATATATATATATATATATATATATTGATCTGAACACTCTGATGACAAATGAACTTCGATTTTGTTTTACTTAATAAGCATGCTTTGTCTTGTATACTGTTATTTTATCGATATACAGTGTTACTGAGTGGCAACACATTTCAATCTGGTCTGTGTGATGGTCACCCGATAACAGAACATTTCGACAGATTCACCATATATGTCTCTTTTCAAAAATGCTAGAGAGAAGAGAGAGAGAGAGAGAGAGAGAGAGAGAGAGAGAGAGAGAGAGAGAGAGAGGAGAGAGAGAGAGAGAGGAGAGAGAGGAGAGAGAGAGAGAGAGAGAGGAGAGAGAGAATTTTGATTTGATTTGATTTGATTTATTCTTTTATATCGAGGATAATGGGATAAGCACTCTTGTGCTTTTTTACATCCATTCCCCGTGTGTATGGAGTTTTGTAAATGTCATCTGTTCCCACCGGCACACGATGGCCTACTCTTACGAAAAGCGGAACAGGATTTCACGTGTGCGCAAGATGTTCTGCGTGCGTTCGCACACGGGGCCTCGGTTTAAAGTCTCATCCGAAGGACTTGTGGGGAGAGTGGAGTCAGCACTGATGTTAACTCCAGGAGAAAAATCTCCTCGACCAGATTCGAACCCGGGTCTTCAAATTGCCAGCGCAATGTTCTGACCACTAGGCTATCCGAGAGGAGAGAGAGAGAGAGAGAGAGAGAGAGAGAGAGAGAGAGAGAGAGAGAGAGAGAGGAGAGAGAGAGAGAGAGAGAGACAGACAGACAGACAGACAGACAGACAGACAGACAGACAGACAGACAGACAGACAGACAGAGAGAGACAGAGACAGAGACAGACAGAGAGACAGACAGATCGACAGGCAGAGAGACAGGCAGAGACAGACAGACAGACACAGACAGTCACAGACAGACAGACAGACAGACAGACAGACAGACAGACAGACAGACAGGCAGAGAGAGAGAGAGAGAGAGAGAGAGAGAGAGAGAGAGAGAGAGAGAGAGAGAGAGAGAGAGAGAGGAGAGAGAGAGAGAGAGAGAGACAGACAGACAGACAGACAGACGGACGGACGGACGGACGGACAGACAGAGACAGACAGATAAACAGACAGACAGGCAGAAAGAACAACAACACACACACACACACACACACACACACACACACACACACACACACACACACACACACACACACACACACACACACACACACACACACACCACCACCACCACCACCACCACCACCACCACCACACACTACCAAACCACACACACACACACACCACCCCCACCATCCCCCCCCACACACACACACAACCCTCCCCCCCACCCACCCCCCATACACACCACAACACAACAACAACGCAACACACCTTCACTCAAAGCACCATCGAAGCATCCCAAATCAGGCTGACTGCGAGCGTCCACACCGCAGGAACCCCAGGAGGACACCACGCCCTCATGACA
>CM060332.1:50293835-50310210 GCA_030674155.1 Stramonita haemastoma | reverse complement strand
TCTTTCAAATATCTTTTAATCAGCTCTAAGTTTGTCTTTCCTTCCTTCTTCTTCTCCTTGTGACCTTATCTTCCTCTGTCCAGTGAGTGACATCATCACAATGTTATTATGAACAAACAAACAACAGAAGAATGCAACACACTGTACAAGAATATCATTTGTGCAAACAAACTAACTGAAAATGCATGACCAAAAAAAACCCACCCCCCCAAAATCAAAACCCCAACACACACACACATATATAGGAATGACGAAAGAAAAATCTTTTGCATCACAAAAATGAAGGCTTTTGTGTACATGTTGTTATATCATATATCCAGGAACACAGGTTTGTTCACACACAGAGCACATCCAATTTGACAAGAAAACAACAGTCAGTTCTGCAGGAATGAAAAAAGAAAGGAAAAAGCTGTCACCTCACAGTGAATGAGCAGCTTTCTGTCCCAAAGCCAGTGCACAGGTTATTACATCAGTATCTTTTCCTTCAAAAAACAGTGTTTCCTACCCTTTACACAGCTTCATGAAATCGGTTACTCCAACAGGTATCTTTTTTTTGTAAAGAGACACAGGTTTATGAGAGAAGTTAAAACACAACAGTATATTTTCCTCAAGGAAAACAAAACGTTTAGTATCCTTTACACACCTTCGTGACAAGTCATTTAAAACAGTATCGTTTCCGTAAGGAGACACAGGTTTATGACAAAAGTTACAAAAACAACTGAATCTTTTACACAGGGAGACACAGTGTTCCATACCCAGTTCACAGGTTCATAACATCAGTCACTATTCCAACATGACAGTTCTCTTCTCTATGGAAGACATGACAGCTGCCGCTACTGCTGTCAGCATCCATTCGACAGGCCATGTTCTGTATATTGTTCATCACAGACGATTGGTAATTATTCACCAGTACTACACTTAGAATGGGCTATAAGAAATCATATCACATCACATCGCATCACCGTACACATCAATTAATTCCTACACACACGCACACACTGCTGACTGTCTGGTCATTTTGATTCTGTGTTCTCCTGAAGGTTTATAATGTTTAGGATGAAAAAAAAATCCACACTAAAAAACTAAATTCTGTGGTTATGTGTTATAATGTAAAACTGTTGCTAGTTTCTGGAGTAATACTACAGTAAATTACTTCTCTGAGTCATCTGTTTCATGTCAGAGACAGAGGCAATATCATCTTTCAGTGTTTCTCAAGAGGAAACAATAAGGGTACATGGCATGTTCTTTTATATATTTTTAAGCTAACATCTGAAGACCTATAAAACACAGGAAATATGCCTTTTGGCTGAGTTTTGGTGATCGACAGTAGCTCTTCATGATTTTGTACTGCAACTGCTGATGTGCCAGTGGATAAGACAACCATCATAAAAAAATAAATAAAAATACAATAAATAAAAGACAACCTTCATAGGAAGGGTTCACACTCCACAAACATAGAGAGAAGGGGGAAGAGGGGTAAGAAGGGGAAAAAAAATGTAGTTAACAAGTCTTCTTCTTACTTCCTCTCTGAATGCTTAGACAGCAACTATTGTTGTCAGTCATATGAGTGCAAATGTGTCGTTAAGCGCCTGACAAGTCAGGCTCAGTGCATCTGACTTTTGTGTGTAAGATTAACTTCCAGCAGTCTTTTCCCCAGCTGAGTATGCATGATCTCCTCTGTTCCTGACTAAATGTACAAACCTTATACCACAACGCATTAAACAATTCGCAGAACATCTTGCACACACGTTAAATCCTGTTCTGCTTTTCGTAAGAGTAGGCCATCGTGTGCCGGTGGGAACAGATGACAATATTTACTCAACTACATACACACGGGGACTCGATGAATAAAAGCATATGAATGCTTATTCGATATAAAAGATTAAATTAAATAAATAAATTCTTATGCCACTGTAAGCTTCTGCATGCATGTGTGTTAATGTTGCACTTTGATACTGATCAAGGCCATTATATATATATACCATATCATCCTATACAAGAGAGAACTGTTATTACTAAGGGTACTACTGTGTAGCTGATTTGCTCTATACAATGTCTGCACACAAGACTTCTGACTTCTACTGGGGAAAAAGAAACTAAGGCATTCCCAAACAGGAACACTGCCCCCTATAAAATAACTGCAGAGGCAGAAATGTATTTTAGAAATCATCTTTCACCAACTCATTGGAATACCCACTGAATGAACAGGTGATTAGGAAATCCATTTCCTGTTTTTTTCCAACGCAGTGTTCATTGTTCAGAGTTCACTCTGTATCTGCTATGCCCCATCTACGAGATAAGCCATATGACAGACCCCTGCTTTATCCACAGCCCTTAGACACACTGGTCATACTATACAGTTCTTTGAGCATGTTTTGCAGCTTTGCCTGATTTTCATACATGCGGATGCATAAAAAAGAGCGAGGCATTGGCAAGCCTGCATGTACGGCGATCTGTATCTATCATAAAAAATCTTCCCCCCTTCATTCCCAAAGCGCTGTAAGAGACTGAAGCCACAATCCCTGGATCATCAAAATCACAAGGCCATTGCCTGAAATATTACAACTGATTTGACTACACCTGAACTGCATGCTGTTGTACATAGCAAGCTACCACAGACACACACAGAGCTTGTGGGGCAGGCCTGTTTGATCATTATATGGAAAATTGCACTACTAATACACATGTATATCTTGTGGTCACCTGTCTGATGATGCAAAGAAGCGTAAAACATCTGCGGCAAGGTGTGTGCTTAGAACTGTCTGTGTGGTACCAATGTGGAGTCTACACTGAAATGCACACATGCTGGTTCAGAACAAGCAGCAGCATCCAGCGACAAGCAAGACAGTTTCAACAGACGTCATTCATCCACCCCTCCACAGACTTTTCCCTGGAGTGCCTGACCAGCACAAGCTCTGGAGTGCTGACACACATGGTGTGACGGTGGGTTTATATCAGCACACACTCTGCAGCATCAAAATACATGTACAGTGTGATGGTGGGTTTATGTCAGCACAGACTCTGCAGCATTAACATGTACAGTGTGATGGTGGGTTATGTATTCATATGTATGTCGGAACCAAACATCATCACTGGCAGGCACATGAGAAAATTAAAAACAAGAAATAAATAAATAGATAAAACATCACTGTGAGTCATTTCAGTCCACATGCTCTGAAGACCCGATTTTCGTACTGTTTTTCCTTTTCCATGTTCTCAGACCAGAGGCAAGGTCAGGTTCACACACGAAGATACCACACGTCTCAGTCTGTCTCTGCACAGAGTTCAAAACGTTCCACTCACTGTGAAATGCGTTATGACGACGATGTTGAAAACAAACGAGACTGGGTCCATCTTCTCTTCATTATTGGAGAAGAAAGAAAAGATTGACAATGTTGTAAGTGTGTATGTGTGTGAGTGTCACTATTTCGCCACTTTTTGTTTTTCGGTTTAGGGTGCTAGGAATGGAACCACAAGCACAACGGCAGTCACCAAACCCTGGAGGTTACGTTTCCCGCTTTGCCCCCTCAATGATGCTAGGGTTTCTCAGACAGTTGGGCTTCGAACCGGTCCAAAAGACGTTTGATTTCTTTTCTGGGTCAGGGTTAAGGAACAAGGCAGTAGTATGACCCATGAAGAACAGCAATCACTGAAAGAGAGCTGAAAGAGAGCGCTTGAGAAAATAACTAATTCCTCGAAGCAGGAATGCAGCTACCTTAACGGTGGGCAAACAGTCACACACACAAAACGACATGAATCTCAAAGCTGTAACTGAGGAACAAAAAACCCCAACCAACAACAAGAGATAATAATGCAACATAAACAACTCTTCTATATAAAAAAAACATGCATATATAACACAGTTCAAGGACCATTTTCCTTACCAATTTTCCTCAATATTTCCCAAAGCCAAAATCTACATTCCACTTAATCATACACTACTTCCAAACTCCAATACAGAAAAAGCAAAATTCCCAAACTGTTTTAGGGCTGAGTACATGCTCCTCAGACAAAAAAAATCTTAAACTTGCATTTGAAATGATGCAAAATACTGTAAATATGTTGATCATGCAAACACTCCTTTACGGCTGTTTTTTCATAGCATTTCATTCACATTACCTCCCTTTAACTTCTCCACCCCATATCCTCCCAGAAAGCTGAATTTACCTGGTTTCCTTCTCTTACTTTGCAAGGTATTCATGGTCACAAAATAATAAAGCAGTGATGTGTTGTCTGTCTGTCTACCTGCACTCATGCTCTCAGCAGCAGTACTAGTTAACAAACAAAGGATACATCTGTGTTCCAATCTGGTAGACAGGGGTCATGGTCGTGCTCAGCTCTTCACACTTAGCCATCAGGGCGTACATGGACTGCAACCACAATCACACACACACACACACAGAGGCGCGCATGCATGCAGACAGACAGACAGACACACACACACACGCACACACACACACACACACATACATACACACACATTTATATATCAAAAAGGATACTTTCCCCTGGAGTTAACATTAGAGCAGATTCCACTCTTCCCAAAGGTCCTTTGGATGAGATGATAAACAGAGGCACAGTGTGTGAATGCACGTAGAACATCTTGCACACACATTAAAATCTATTCCGCTTTTCGGAAGAGTAGGCCATTGTGTACCGGTGGGAAAGGATGATAAGATTTACAAAACTGCATACACACAGGGACTGGATGTAAAAAAGCACATGGGTGCTTATTCCATTATCCTCGATATAAAACTTTATAAATAAATTAAAAAATGAAAATAAAAAGAAAGCATTGTCAGTGATATAAATATGTATACAAGCTGTAGCAATACTAACAACTCAACTCAACTCAACTCAATCCAACTCAGCTGTCTCCATGGCCTCTGTCGTTGGTAGCCCGAGCTACATACGATGCCACCAGAGTGTGCCATCAAACTAATACTTACAAATGCTCTTTATTTTCTCTTCATCCCTCCCACAGCTCTCTCTGATATACACCATTTCCTAAATTACACGAAAGCTATAACTATCACCACGCAAAATCAATTTTATATTCACCACCAGCATTAAACAATCAAATCTAGCATAAGAAAGGTGGCAGGACAGCTAAGACATTCACCTGCCTAACAAGTCAACCATGAGGTCTGGGTTCAATTTTTCCCCCCAGCCTTGCCCTTTCTTCCCAGTTCGACAAGAAAATCAAAATGAAAGTCAAAGTCCCCACAGTTTACTTGTAAGGTGAACGTCTTAACTGTCCAGCCACCTTTTTTTCCAGGTCTGAAAAGGCTTTCCCAGTTTTCTAGGACTTTTCCCTGGAGATGGTGACTAGAGGTGTAGATAGACTCCAGATGGTCGAAGAAAGAGAGGCTGCCCCAAGGAAACTTGGAGGAGAACAGTAGAGAGGAGATGAAGGAAAAGGGTTGGACATGGGGCCGTCTGGAGCGTGTTTCAGCCGACCGACATCAGTGGCGGGCTCTAGTCGAGGCCTTATGTGCCACCTGAGCACAAAGAGGACTAGATAGATAGAGGTGTAGGAACCCTGACAGACTGACACGTGTCATGAATACAGTTTTTTGGATGAGACTATAAACTGAGGCCCCGTGTGTGAACGCACGCAGAACATCTTGCACACATGTTAATTCCTGTTTCGCTTTTTGTAAGAGTAGGCCATCGTGTGTCGGTGGGAACAGATGACATTTAGAAAACTGCATACACACGGGGACTGGATGTAAAAAAAAGCACATGAGTGCTTATCCCATTATCCTCTATATAAAAAAATAAATAAATGAATACATTCCATACCTTGATGCTGGAGTCCACTGACTCACAGGTAATATCCACAGATGTCTTGTAGGCCTCTGAGCATCCCACAGTGATCGCTGACATCTGCACAGTGCACATGCACATAAATAAATGCACGCACGCGTGTGCACACATGCACGCACGCGCGCACACACACACACACACACACACACAGTGACGCACCCCCACACACACAACAACCCCTCCCCTCACCTTACGCAGGTTACTATGCAGGTTGCCCATCATGTGATCCACGTTATCGGCCACACACACACACACACACACACACACACACACACACACACACACACACACACACACACACACACACACACACACACACACACCACACACACACCACACACACAAACACCCCCACCACACACACACACACACACACACACACACACACACACACACACACACACACACACACACCACACACACACACTACCCCACCACACCCACCAACACCACCCCCCTACCTTATGCAGGTTACTACGCAGGTTGCCCATCATGTGATCCACATTATCAGCCACACGTCTCGCGGCCATCTCGAGGTCCATGATGGCGCTGGGGTCGATGGGGGGCGCGGCGTCGTCAGGGCTCTGCGTCAGCAGGCTGCTGGGGGAGCGCGACAGGCCGGAGGACGTGGCAGCAGACGTGGCACTGGACGTGCTGGCCACACTGCGCTGGCTGGACCGCCGACTGCCCAGGCTGCTAGAGTCTGGGGGGGAAGGGAGGGGACACGAGATACATACGCGTGGCAAAGAAAGATGGACTGGGGGTAAAACTAATGACAAGAGTGATAAAAATGGGGACTGGATGTAAAAAAATATGACAAGATTTGCAAACAAGGTGACTGGATGTAAAAAATGACAATAGTAACATAAAAAATGGCAAGAGTGACAAACTACGGGGACTGGATGTAAAATATGTAAAATTGACAAAAAACGGGGACTCCATGTAAAATTGACAAAAACAGGCACTGGATGTAAAATTGACAAAAACGAGGACTGGATGCAAAATTGACGAAAATGGGGACTGAATGTAAAAAATGACAAGATTGACAGATACGGGGACTATATTAATAAAGCACACGAGTGCTTATTCCATTATCCTTGATATAAACAAATAAATAGATAAATAAATCAAATCTGCATACACACGGGGACTGGATGTAAAAAATAAAGCACACGAGTGCTTATTCCTACTCTTCATTTTTTAAGTCAAGTCAAAAACATTTTAATCATCCCTGAGGAGCAATTACAATAGTGACAGGCATATTGATACGAATCATAATCAGAGACACAAAATAGCTACATTTAATATTTGTTCAAACATTATATAACTTGAAATAAAAATGTCACAAAACACTCACACTCGTACGCGTGTACACGTACACACGCAAACGCACACATATCTTATCACATGATTTTGACATATAATTTCAAATTTATTTATTTATTTATTTATTTATTTATTTATTTATCATTTTATATCAAGGATAACAGAACAAGCACTCATGTGCTTTTTTTCATCCGGTCCCCGTGTGTATGCAGTTTTGTAAATATTGTCATCTGTTCCCACTGGCACACATGGCCTACTCTTACGAAAAGTGGAACAGGATTTAACGTGTGCGCAAGATGTTCTGCATGCATTGGCACATGGGGCCTTGGTTTACAGTGAGTCTCATCCCAAAGACTTTTAGGGAGAGTGGAGTCAGCACTGATGTTAACTCCAGGAGAAAAATCCCCTCAAACAGGAGTCGAACTCGGGTCATCAAATTGCCAGCGCAATGTTCTGACCATTATGCTATTCCAAAAGTCGACCCCCACTATCAAGGCAGCCACATTCCACTTTTGGAGACAGAGACCAGCATGCACACAGGTGTTGTGTTTAGACATCATCCCTGAGGAAAAAAAATAATGGGTAGGCGCTGCACTTGTGGCGACACGCCCTCCCCAGGGAGAGCAGCCCGAATTTCACGCAGAGAAATCTGCTGTGACATAAAGTGGTATGAAAATTTTTTTTAAAAGAATACTGAGAAGATAGGGAACACTGGAAACACGCACCTGCCCCGGACATAGGACTGCTCCTCTTGATCTTCTCAGTCAGGTCGTCAGCCACAAACTCCACCAGCACGCCTTTGCGGGTCAGGGTGCCGTGGGGCAGACTGCGGGACATGAGGTCATCCCCGTAGCTCAGGTCACCCCGAACCCTGACCCCCTGAATGTCCATGGCCTCGCTGCGTGTTCGCTGGTGACCCCCCGACGCCTCGGCGCGCACCGCTCGGGCCCGATCCCGCTCCTGCTGGGGTTCGCTGCTGCTGCGGTTTCTCTCGTAGCGCTGCAAGGGCCGGGGTAGAGACAGACTCTCGGGTCGAGGCGGTGGTGCAGCCACTGCTGGTGTTGTTGCTGTTGTTGCTGGTGTTGCTCCCACAGCGCCGAAAACGTCAGGGATGATCTCGTGACTGTCCACAGACAAGGCGTCGTCCGTGGCTTGGCTTCTGTCTTCCGATTCGGAAGAGGCGACCGTCTGCCTCTCTTTCCTGCCCGCTAGCGCCCCCTGGGTCAGACGCATCTGTCGCACCAGGCTGTGTCCCAGGTCTTCGCGGGGGTCGTCATCACCCTGGGGGCTCACTCCCTCCCCCTCCTCCTCCTCCAGGGTCTCGATGGAGTCCGAGTGCGTGTCCGAACCGTCGCACCCCCACCCCTTGCTCTGCTGCTCTTTCTCCCTCCTCCTGTCCTCGGTGTTGCAGATGACGGTCACCATGTCGGCAGAGTCAGGGGAGAAGATGTCTCCGTTCACCTGACCCGTGTCTGTGCCACTGCCGCTGCCCCCCATCATGTCCATCCCCCCCCAGTCCTCTCTCCTCCTCCTCTCGGGTGGAGCAATCATCGCCCGCGATTCCCGAGTCAATGATGTTGCCGTGGTAACCCCCCTCTGCTGACAGATGCAGGCCGTTAGGGGTCAGGCAGGGATCTTTGGAGGTGTCGGGTTTGTGCCCGCTGTGCTCTTTGGCGATGTCTCTGCTCTCTGTCTGGCCCTGTCCAGCTGAAGGAACACCGTCCATGCTGTCTGTAACTGAAAATTATTTGTTCGTTTATTAAAAAAAAATTAATTCTGGAACACAAATTCAAGTTGAATTCATGTCTGCAACTGAAAATTATTCCTTCATTTATAGAAAATTCTGGAACACAGTTTCAAGTTTAATCCATGCTGTCTGCAACTAAAATTGTTCCTTCATTTATAGAAAATTCTAGAACAAAATTTTAAGTTTAATCCATGCTGTCTGAAGGAAACTGAAGTTGTTGTGAATAAATCCATTTATGAAAACCTTAGAACACAATTTCAAGTTTAATCCATGCTGTCTGGAACTAAAAATTATTCATCCTGTTTTGTTTTGTTTTTTTATAATGGAAACCATGAAACACACATTTCAAGTTTAATCCATGCAGTCTGTGAAATAAACTTAAAACTGAAATGAATCCAATAACATGAAAATCCCGGAACACAAAATTCAAATTTAACCTATTCTATCTGGAACTAAAAAATCAGTCATTCAATGATTCATTTAATTAATTATTTTTAGTAAAACCCTGGGACAGTGGAAATGGAACAGTAATTCAGGTTTAATCTAAGCCATCTGAAATTTTAATTAAAAAAAGAGTCATCCATTCACTGACTTTTAAAAATATCTTATTCTAACCTTTTTTTTGTTACTAAGCGGGAGCTCAGAAGGTTCAACAACTGAACAAGGGTGAAATTCTGCATATTATGCAACTGTTTTTGCCCACCATTAACTGATTAAGGTAGCCACATTACGACTTCTGGGAACCTGGAAGTATACTGGGTATGTTCATATTTCTGTAGTGTAACTCATTAAATGCTAACATAGATCTTTGACAAGCATATTTCAACACAAATTGATATTCTGCATGTGTATTGTGAATGCATGAAGGAAATAAAGGCACTGGGAAGTCTGCACTTGAGGTTGACCTCGTGTACAAGAGTACACTGCATACAACCATTGAGTGAAAAAAAAAAAGCAGAAATCACTTTCACAAAAATTAATATCAATCTGTTATCAATCTCACCCCAAAAAATAGAGGGATATATACGCTATCTCACTGGCATCTTAATTGCTACAGTATAACTATAACACTTAACAGTATAAGCAATGTAGGTTAAAGTCACATTGTAAAATTTATCATATTTCATATTTTATGTTCATCCTATACTTTTCTTATCAATTTGTTTTGTTAATATTGGCCCTACTTGTACTAGTAGTAGTACTGCTACTAGTGTACTACTGTGTACTCCTGGTAGTACTTTGACTTTGTCATGTTGACAAAACTATTTTTGCTGGCAGGTCAGTTCAAAGTTAATTCTTACTAATCTAACATCAGATTTTTTTTGGTGCTGTTTATAGTGTTGCTCAGGCCTGTTAACATAGTACATACTAAACAATATCAGTGAGTAACACTGACGATCAACGATAGTGCAAATGTCTGCAATAATTATAATGTTACAAATCTACATTTAAATGATACACATCGCAGCAGCCAGAGCCAAAAACAGAACACCGATCTTTTCAGCCTTCATAAAAGATTAGATAATGTGTGTAAATGTGTGCAGTTTGCGGAATGCTATTCTGAATCTCCAATCTCATCACTATGTAATCAACCACAATTCTTATTCGGACCAAAATCTGGAATCGCATGATAATCAACAGACTCTGAGAATCTAACGAACGATTATTTATAAACAAAGTGTTCGTATGATCCTTGTGGAGAATGAGAGAAACGACTTCAACAAACTTTACCAATCTTTGACAAGAAAAGGCAACAGTGATACCAGACCTTTTGTTATCAGCTGATTCGATTCACCATTCAAACCTCTGCCTCTTGTTTTTGTCTAAACAATCACATCACGGGACATTTTCGTCTGATGAGGAAGTCTGCCTACACATGCGTCCTTCACACTTCCGTCTATTTTCATCCAGCAGTCACGTGACGTGCTCGGTGCGCGCCTAAATATTCACCACCCTCCTTGAAATATTACCCCAGGACTTTTTCTCCGCCTATCCCCCCCCCCCCTCCCACCCTCTCTCTCTCTCTCTCTCTCTCTGTCTCTTGATATTCTTGGTTAGTTTTTTGATAATGTTGAAAGAAGGATTTTGTAAAAATGATTTGATATATATATATATATATATATATATATATATATATATATATATATATATATTATATATATATATATATATATATATATATATATATATATACATATATATTTTGTTTTGTTTTGTTTTGTTTTGTTTTTATTTGGTTGGTTGGCTTTTTTTGTTTTGTTTAGTTTGTTTTGTTTGTTTGTTTTGTTTTTTGTTTTTTGTTTGTTTGATTGTTTTTGTTTTTTTGTTGTTGTTTTTATTTGTTTGTTTGTTGTTGTTGTTGTTGTTTGGGGGGGGGGCTGCTCTCTTCTCTGCTGTCACCTCTCTAGAGTTTTTACCCTCCTTTTTGTTTCTTTTTTGTTTTTCTTTTGTTTTGTTTTTGTTTTTATCTCCCCTCGATTTTGATATAATTATGTGATTTACGTACTTATACTCAGTGCATCTGTTTTGGCATTGATATTCCGGTCAGCTGTGGACTATGTGTTGTAAATACATATCTATCTCTTTTGTTTAAATAATTATCAACGTATCCAGCTGGAGATAATGTGTTTTGTTGAATGTATCCCATCTCCTTTTTGTAAAATATAGGTTGAACTGTTGTTGTTGGTGATGGTGGTTTGTGGGGGTAGGGGTTGCTATTAACTTTTTTTTTAGTGTAGATTTTTTTAAAAGCTATATTCCCTAATCAGGGCAAGGGCCGGATGAAAAAAGTATGTAATACTCTGTAACCCTTGAAATCTCTCTCTCTCTCTCTCTCTCTCTCCTCTCTCTCTCTCTCTCCTCTTGTAAAATTTTAATTAATGATCGTAAAAAAAGAAGAAAAAAAAAGAATAACTTTGTCCACTACCACATAAAATATAATTAGAAACATACATTTTATGATTGTGCTCAGAAGATTGATAAGATATTATAAGATATTAGGGTATATATGTTTCAAAATATGTGCCTTACAGCGGATAAATTCCTCTTGTGTTCCGTTCGGTTATGATTTCACTCAGAATTCAAGGCATATATTTCCTTAGAATGAAGTTGTTTTTTTAATGAAATGTGCGAGAACCAGTGAAAATGTGTGTGTGTGTGTGTGTGTGTGTGTGTGTGTGTGTGTGTGTGTGTGTGTGTTGGTGTGTGTGTGTGTGTGTGTGTGTGTGTGTGTGTGTATGTGTGTGTATGTGTGTCTATATATGTGTGTGTGTGTGTGTGTGTGTGTGGTGTGTTGTGTGTGTGTGTGTGTTGTGTTTGTGTGTGTTTGTGTGTGCGTGTGTGTGCGTGTGTGTGTGATTGAGTGTATGTTTCTGTGTATATGTGTGTGTGAGAATGTGTGTGTGTGTGTGTGTGTGTGTGTGTGTGTGTGTGTGTGTGTGTGTGTGGTGTTGTCTATGTGTGTGTGTGTGTGTCTGTGTCTGTGTGTGTCTGTGTGTGAGTGTGTGTGAATGTATGTAAAACATTATCCGATTGATAAAAATGTTTTGCCTATTTTGAAACATTTAGGATGTTTTATGTAAACAAAACATAACAATAATAATTTTGATTTATTCTATATATATTTTATTGGTAGTATGTCCCCCCCCCCCCCCCCCCCCCCCCCCCCCCCCCTCAAATAAGGATATTAGTTTTTAAAATTTCCCCTTTTATCCAAATGTATGATTTGTACACATGTATAATTTTTGACAGATGGTGGTGGATTGATGTTTTTTTTGAGTTGTTTATTTCATTTTGTTCTCTTGTTTGCTCCTTATCTATTAACGCTTTCTTCTCTTCCATAATCAAATCTTTAATTGTGACTTCAGATTTTTGCTTTCTGAACGAGTGCATTTTTTTATTACCTTATCATATATAGTGTCCTTATTCTTGGGTGTTGTTTGGTATTGCGTAAAGTTTTATTGTTTAGTATCTTCTCAATTTGATGTATCCCTGAAAAGGGCGGGGACTGGATGTAAAAAAGCACACGAGTGCTTATCTATTATCCTCGAATAAAATACTTTGCCTTGCCTTGCCTTGCCTTGTCTCTCTCTCAGTGCTGACTCCACTCTCCCCAAAAGACTTTAAACCGAGGCCCCGTGTGCGAACGCACGCAGAACATTTTGCGTACACGTTAAATCCTGTTCCGCTTTTTGTAAGAGTAGGCCATCGTGTGCCGGTGGGAACAGATGACATTTACAAAAATGGCATACATACGGGGTCTGGATGTAAAAAAGTACAAGAGTGCTTATTCCATTATCCTCGATATAAAAGAAATAAATCAAATCAAATTTCTCTCTCTCGTAATGTCTTTTCACTGGTACACAGAATGTTATCTGATCAATACGCGATACTATGGCCCACTTGGGGATTAACATTTCAAAACATTATGAGTGGAAAGTTGTTTTTTTGTTGTTAATTATTTGTATATAATGTTTGAGTTCATTCCCAAACCTCGACCAGTTCAGACAGTCAATCAGTTCAATTCAATTTTAATACCACTTTATTTATTTATCCTTTTATATCAAGGATAATGGAATAAGCACCCAAGCGCTTAAAAATTTGTTTTTAATCCAGTCCATGTATGTAGGCGGTTTTGTAAATTTTGTCATCTGTTCCCACAAACACACAAGGGCCTACTGTTCCGAAAAGTTTTTGCTTTTTTTTTTTTAGCTAGATAGATGGCTTGATGAAAAAAAGCAACTTTATTGCTTACTCAATGTACCATCTGGAAATAACATTTTGATTTGATTTGATTTGATTTGAAAAGTGAAACAGGTTTTAACATGTGCGCAAGATGCTATGCGTGCGTTCACACACGGGGCCTCGATTTATAGTCTCATCCGTCCGAAGGACTTTTGGAGAGAGGGGAGTTTGCACTCCAGGGAAAATATCCCCTTGAACGGGAATCGAACCTGAGTGGTCAGAGTGTAAGCGCAATGTTCTAACCACTAGGCTATCCCGTCCCCACTTTAACATCGCACAAAGAGAGATGATATTCACGCAGAGAAATCTGCTGTGACATAAAGTGGTATAAAATAAAAAATAAGAAATAAAAAAAAGAGAAATACTGGTAGGTGCAGCATTTCTGGAGGTAAGACAACGAAAACGTTCAGAACAATATTAAACTGTATCGATTCCCTGCAACATGGAGTAGGCATATAGTACACATTCATCGAACATTGGAGACAGAAAAGCAAATATCAAAAAGAGTATTGATCATGGTTTCAGAGAAACAGACATTGAACACTATATACATGACAAGGTATTGCAAGATTTTGAAGCATCGATTCAGTCAGCAGTGGTCTTGGGAAAATGCAACTGTGAGCAATAATTATAATGCAGTCATGAAAATACTAAAGGATATGATCATTTGTTTTGCTTGTTTTTTTTTGTATTATAACTATGTTTGTTTCGTGTGTGTGTGTGTGTGTGTGTGTGTGTGTGTGTGTGTGTGTGTGTGTGTGTGTGTGTGTGTGTGTGTGTGTGTGTGTGTGTGTGTGCGTGCGTGCGTGCGTGCGTGCGTGCGTGCGTGGTGTGTGTGTGTGTGTGTGTGTGACAAGTTAAAAAAAAATTCAGATGGTACATTGAATAAGCAGGGCATGTGCTTTTATTTATCATCTATCTAGGAACAGAAACAACTTTATCCATGATATTTAGCTACAATATTATTAGGACAACCAATAAGAATGAATAAGACTAAAAACAACAAAAACGCACGGATAGATTTTTTAAACAACAAAACAACAACAATGATTTTATTATTGATGTAATTATTCACCATGTCAACTGCTGCAGGTCTGTCTGCCTGGGCTTTTCGTGTCTCTCACTAGCTAATGATAGTGTTGTGTGTGTGTGTGTGTGTGTGTGTGTGTGTGTGTGTGTGTGTGTGTGTGTTGTGTGTGTGTGTGTGTGTGTGTGTGTGTGTGTGTGTGTGTTGTGTGTGTGTGTGCGCGCGCGCGCGTGTTTCATAATCACTCACTCATGAATGTGATATTTACAATTGCCACAAGTAACACCCCAATTCGATTATCATTATTCACGACTACGACAGCTTCTAGATATTATCTTTTTTTTTGGTTTCTTTTCCTTCTTTTTCCCCCTGACTTGTAAAAGTACAAAGTAAAAGTTACATTTTCATAGGCCTGTGGAACTACACGACTGGGAGATGTGTAGGCAGCCTGCCTAGGTAGCCTACTGTAGCCTACTCCGCCGAGCCTACTATTAGCCACAAATCCTCCCAGCCTGAATGAAGGAGAGAGAGAGAGAGAGAGAGAGAAGAAAGAAAAGCTGCGGCGATGTGCTGAATGAACATTGTGTGTCTGCTTCGGAGGATTTTGGCCTGATTTGCGACCAGACAAAATGCTACGTGAAACAGTTTTGGTGTAGGAATGTACTGAAGGTAAGTAAGGCCGATGTATGCCTTTTGTTCTGTTTATCACTGTGTGTGTATGCAAAAAATATACGTTAGGGTCTAGCACAATGGATGGCGGGTTTGTGCTGTAGGATGGAATGTGTAGGCCGAATGGGTGGTTGACCTTAGTTTATGTGCTGAGCTAAGGACCACTAACACGTGTGCTTTGCTTGGGCCGAGGTCATGACTTTATTGAGCCACTGCCACTGCTATTAATCCACGTTTGGACATATTTTGCACACACACATACATACACACACAGACAGACAGAGAGATACAGAGACAGACACAGAGACATACACACACGGACGCACACACACACACACACACACATAACACACACATACGCACGCACGCACATACACACACGCGCGCACGCGCGCTCGCAGCATGCACACACACACGCACGCACGCACACACGCACGCACGCGCGCGCGCGCGCGCGACACACACACACACACACACACACACACACACACACACACACATTCTCTGAATGTAACGCACTTTCATTAATCTTCATCTTTCATTTGTGTGTGTGTGTGTGTCTAATATTACTGAGTGGATAGATGTTAAATCAAAGAAAGTACAGACAGACAGACAGACAGACAAACAGACACACACACACACACACACACACACACACACACACACACACACACACACACACACACACACACACACACACACACACAACAAACAAACAACACACATAACACACTCACACAACACACACACACACACACACACACACACACACACACACACACACACACACACACACACACAACACACACACACACATCATGACTCATTATACAAAATTGACAAAACTGCATACACACCAGACTAGATGTAAAAAAACAAATAAAAAAGAACAGCCACATGAATACTTATTCCATTGTCCTTAAAATAAAAGAGATGAAAGAATTTTTTTTTTAATGTATGTATACATGTATATGAATTTATAACACATACTTTCAGTTTCAATCAGGCCTCTATAATTTACAGGGAAAAAACCA
>CM060332.1:50283835-50291335 GCA_030674155.1 Stramonita haemastoma | reverse complement strand
CCTTAGATGGTTTTTGGTGCCTGTGTGTGGTGTCCTTAGATGTTTTTGGTGCCTGTGTTTCGTGTGTGACTTAGATGGTTTTTTTGGTGTGTGTGTGTGTGTGTGTGATGTCCTTAGATGGGTTTTGGTTCGTGTGTGGTGTCCTTAGATGGATTTTGGTGTGTTTGTGGTGTTCTTAGATGGTTTTTGGTGCGTGTGTGGTGTTCTTAGATGGTTGTTATTTCGTGTGTGGTGTCCTTAGATGGTTGTTAGTTCGTGTGTGGTGTCCTTAGATGGTTGTTAGTTCGTGTGTGGATGTCCTTAGATGGTTTTTGGTGTGTGTGTGGTGTCCTTAGATGGCTTTTTGGTTCGTGTGTGGTGTCCTTAGATGGTTGTTACTTCGTGTGTTGTGTCCTTAGATGGTTTTTGGTTCGCGTGTTGTGTCATTAGATGGTTTGTTTGGTGTGTGTGTGATGTCCTTAGATGGTTTTACGTGCCTGTGTGGTGTCCTTAGATGTTTTTTGTTGTAAAATAGATTAAGGCCTTCAACTGCTGCGCGCGTGAATCTGGTCCAAACTTAACTAGAAATTATTTTGAAACTGCTTAACATATCGTTTTTATATATCAACATACAGGAAAACGCTACCCAAAATTATCGCAGGAGAAAGGATATTACATGAATCAAAATAGAGTCGCAGACTGCTAATGACTAATGTAAAACGAGAATTCCCGATCCCTAACTTTCCTTGGAAAATTCTGTTGTTTTACCCAATTCGCAGGCTCATGAACAAGGACAAATGGCATTGTCAGATTTGGAATCGTTTGTCTGGCGATTTGCAGTCTGTGCATTGGCAGCCCACCTGGTGAAGGAAAGGAGAGGGTCAGTTTTCGCAGGATGTTTCCAGACCCAGAGGGGTTCTGATCTCTGTGAGCCTGTCCTCTTTACGACAAGAATCAGTTTAGGACACATGACAAGAATCAGTTTAGGACACATGACAAGAATCAGTTTAGGACACATGACAAGAATCAGTTTAGGACACTTGACAAAAATCAGTTTAGGACACATTCGTACTATCAATGCCACCAGCCATGGCTGACTTTTGTTGTATTATTGTTTATAACACACACACAAGCACGCACGCATGCACGCACGCACGCACGCACGCAGCACACACACACACACACACACACACACACACACACACACACACACACACACACACACACACACACCACTCACTCACTCACACTCACTCACTCACTCATTCTCTCACTCACTCACTCACTCACCACATCATCACACACACACACACACACACACACACACACACACACACACACACACACACACACACACACACACACACACATCGCTGACTAGGGGTAGGCAGCCTTTCTCTCTCTTTCACATAGAAAAGCCACGCCTACTCTTGCCTTCCAGATCCCATCACTAGGATCCCACCATGGGAATCTATGGCTTTAAAAAAAAAAAGAAGCTTTTAAACGTTTGGGCAAGATCTTAGCTTATACTATACATGTGCATTTCGTTTGCACTGGGGACTTAATGGACTCGTCCTGTCACTTACAGTTACTGATTGTTGTTTTTTCAGTCCCTTATTTTATTTATTTATCTATTTATTTATGCTTTTATATCAAGGATATTTATTTATTTATCTATTTATTTATTCATTTATTTATTTATTTATTCTTTTATATCGTCGTTATCAAGGATAATGGAATAAAGCACTCATGTGCTTTTTTACATCCATTCCCCGTGTGTATGCAGTTTTGTCGATCTTGTCATCTGTTCCGACTGGCACACCCATCTTAAGTTGAGAATGCAAAATATGAAGGGGGTGGGATTTTTTTGTTTGTTTAAAGTAAACAGAGGGGCGGGGTTAGATACAAGAGAGTTAAATTAACTGACATGCACTTTGTGTTACTCAAGATTGTTTTTAAATAGTTTTTTTTTGTTTGTTTTGTTTTGGGTGAACAGAGGGGCGGGGTTAAATACTTGAGAGTTTAATTGACATGCACTGTGTGTTACTCAGGTTGGGATATTTTTTCTTACCTGGCTGGAGCAGCAGTTGGGAGTCCAGATGTGTAATGATTAACTTTCTAAAAATCGTTCTGGCGTTTGTTCTTTCATAGGCGCTTGAATTATGTTTGGAATAGATTAAAATAATAAATGGTTAACGTAGAAATGTGACAGTGTGTGTGTGTGTGTGTGTGTGTGTGTGTGTGTGTGTGTGTGTGTGTGTGTGTGTGTGTGTGTGTGTGTGTGTGTGTCTGTCTGTCTGTCTGTCTGTCTGTCTGTCTGTCTGGACGTGTACCATTTCATGCACCCCCACCCCCCCCTCTTAAAAAACAACAAACCAACCTTCTGTACGTAGGTATATTTGTGCTTAATTTTTTTATATGGAACATTTGTAGTTTATTCCTGAATTGTCTTCTCATGCCGTTTTTGTTAGAGCACAAACACAGGGATTTTTTCCCAATCTATAGGAATGTCAGCTTTGATGAACATACACAATCTGCCAGTGCTTTCTTTCAGGCTGTGGGGAAAAGACATGGGGAAAATAGAAATTATTCACGTCAAAGATCTCCTGAGTCATCTCTGTGTGCGACTGGTTGCAAAACCTCAACACTGTAGAGATTAGTGTTTCTGATGCAATATTTGCTGCAATGATTTTTTTTGGTTTTGTTTTGGGTTTTTTTTTGGTTGGGCCGTGCGTGAAGTGCCAAGAAACGATCCAGGGGAGAACACTGCTAATATTTGCCATGGCCAAATAGCACAACAGATTACTTCCCTTTGTATGGCCGAGCGGACTGGGTTTTTTGGTTTGTTTTGTTTTTTCTCATAAGCTAGAAAGGCAGAACAGAGAGAAGAATGGAGGAAACTGGTTGTCAAGTCTTCATGGGTGCCCCCATGGTCGCCAGACTAAGGGATAGACAGACAGACAGACAGACAGACAGACAGACAGACAGACAGACAGACAGATAGATAGAGTTATGGGAATAAACAATTGTGAAATTTAAACTTGTGTGCAGGTGCCGTGTACACAAATTTTGATAGCGCACGCAGAACATCTTGCGCACACGTTAAATCCTGTTCCGCTTTTCGTAAGAATAGGCCATCGACATTGTGTGCCGGTGGGAACAAATTACATTTACAAAACTGCATACACACGAGGACAGGACTTAAAAAAGCACAAGAGTGCTTATTCCATTATCCTTGTTATAAAAGAATAAAATAAAAATATGTATGTAAATAAAAACAAATAAATAAATAATGGGTGGAACGTAATTAAATTTCCCGTTCCTGTCTTTCTTCTCCCATTTTTTTCTTTGGGGGGGGGGGGGGGGGGTGCCACTGATGATCAGAGGTGTGTGTGTGTGTGTGTGTGTGTGTGTGTGTGTGTGTGTGTGTGTGTGTGTGTGTGTGTGTGTGTGTGGTATGCTGGGATGTGGTGTGGTGGTGGTGGTGTGTGTGTGTTTTAAATTTATTTATCTGTTTATTTGTTCATTTATTTAGTTACTATTTATTTAGTTATTCTTTTATATCGAGGATATTGGAATGATAATCAGTGCTGACTCCACTCTCCCCAAAAGTTCTTCTCATTCTATAAATCGAGGCCCCGTGTACGAACACTCAGAGAACATCCTGAGCACACGTTAAAACCTGGTCCGCTTTTCTGGAAGAGTAGGCCATTGTGTGCCGGTGGGGATGTACGACAAAATTTACAAAAAACTGCATACACAGGGGGGCTAGATATTAAAATAAAAAGCATTTGAGTGCTTATTCCATTATCCTCTAAATAAAGAGTAAATAAATAAATGTTTCAGATCCATGATGATCCATGATGATCAATGATATTTCAGATCCATGATCCATGATGATCAATGATATTTCAGATCCATGATGATCCATGATATTTCAGATCCATGATATTTCAGATCCATGATATTTCAGATCCATGATATTTCAGATCCATGATTATCAATGATATTTCAGATCCATGACTTTTCAGATCCATTCATCATTTTTAAGATCCATGATATTTCAGATCCATGATGATCCACAATGTTTCAGATCCATGATATTTCAGATCCAAGATGTTTCAGATCCATGATATTTCAGATCCATGATGTTTCAGATCCATGATGATCCATATGTTTCAGATCCACGATGTTTCAGGATCAAGGATTATCCATTATGTTTCAGATCCATGATATTTCAGATCCATGATATTTTAGATCCTTGATGTTTCAGATCCATGGTGTTTTAGATCCATGATATTTCTGATCCTTGATGTTTCAGATCCATGATGTTTTAGATCCATGATTATCCACGATATTTCAGATCCAATATTATCCACGATGTTTCAGATCCATATTATCCCCGATGTTTCAGATCAGGCAAAAACCAGCCAGCCAGAACATTATCCCCGATGTTTCAGATCCAACATTATCCCCATGTTTCAGACCAGGCAAAAACCAGCCAGCCAGAACATTATCCACGATGTTTCAGATCCAACATTATCCACGATGTTTCAGACCAGGCAAACACCAGCCAGCCAGAACATTATCCACGATGTTTCAGATCCAACATTATCCCATGTTTCAGACCAGGCAAACACCAGCCAGCCAGAACATTATCCACGATGTTTCAGATCCAACATTATCCCCATGTTTCAGACCAGGCAAACACCAGCCAGCCAGAACATTATCCACGATGTTTCAGATCCAACATTATCCCCATGTTTCAGACCAGGCAAACACCAGCCAGCCAGAACATTATCCACGATGTTTCAGATCCAACATTATCCCCATGTTTCAGACCAGGCAAACACCAGCCAGCCAGAACATTATCCACGATGTTTCAGATCCAACATTATCCACGATGTTTCAGATCCAACATTATCCACGATGTTTCAGACCAGGCAAACACCAGCCAGCCAGAACATTATCCACGATGTTTCAGATCCAATATTATCCCCATGTTTCAGACCAGGCAAACACCAGCCAGCCAGACTCCGCCATGTCTAGCCACCTCCCTGTACGTCTCACCCCAGTCAGAAAACTCGACCCCCCTGTCGGCGACCTTGACACCAACCTTGACCTCCCAGCAGCCAACGCGCGCTTCCGGGCTTACGCCATGGACCATTACGACGACCTGTTCGAAGAGCTCGAGTTCCGCGCTCAGCGCGCCGCCATGATGCATTACCACGAAGCCAACCGCTACAGCCGCCACTGCTACTACCTGGAGATGGCAGCCGCCATTTTAGGCGCGGCCTCCGTGTCGGGAATCGGCGCTTTCCTGGTTAAATGGAGCGGCGGATCCGCAGCGGCAGCAACCGGCGGTGGGGGTATGACGTCTTCGACAGCTTCGCGTGTAGGAGTCTTGGGTCTGCTAGGTGTGCTTTTAGCGTCCTTGCTAGAGTTCGGGTCTAAAGGCAGCTCCAACCTCATCCCTTCCTTATGCAAGCGCTGCGACGGACACAAGAAAGCGGCAGTAGGCTGGCAGAGGCTGACGCGTCAGTCAAGATCTTACCGAATCCAGTTGAGGAATCCTGCGCTTTCCACAGAGGATTACGTGGTCTGGCACGCGCATTTGGTGCAGATGCGAGAACGCGTCAGCGCTCTGGCCTTGGTGCCTAGCGCCACCTACCGGGCTTTCAACGACCCAGGACGTGTCTTCGCCGCTTTGAAGAAGAAGCGGGAGATGTTTGTGCAGTACCAGAAAATGACTGAAGGGGACGTGGATGTTAAGGACGATGATTATGATGATGATTGAGTCTCTTAGCTTGCTGGTTTTTTTTTTACCGTGTGGGTGGTGGGGTGGGGGTGAGGTGGGGGAGGGGGGTGGATATGCGTTTGTGTGCTTACAGTATAGATGGTGTGTGCTTTTGAGTGGGTAGAATGCTTTATTAGATAGACTCCTATATAATATTGCATTGGGAGAGGGGGGGGGGGGGGGGGGGGCTTGTGTAGTGAGAGGAATTTCTTTCTTTCTTTTTTTTTTGTTTAATTTTTGTTTACTATTAGAGGGTTTAGATGGGTGGATGTTCATATCAAAACAATGTATTCATTATATAAACAATTTATCAAAGGGAAATATATGGATGTGAGGGAAGTAAGTTATGTTGCTGGGATTTGCTATTTCTGTGTTGCATTTTTTTGATGAATACAATTACGTATATTTTCAGCTACTTTTGTTTTGTTTTATTGTGCTGTATACAGCACAATACAACACAAAAGAACGCAACACAAATCAACACAACACAATGCAAATGAATAGCACAGTACAACACAATACACTACATCAGAACACCATACAACATAATACAATGCATTGCAATACAAACAAAACAATACAGTACAACACAATAACAGCACCCCCATATTGGTATTGTAGTCCATTCATTTGCATTGTATTGTACTCGTTTGTATTGTGTCCATTTGCATTGTTTTCATTTGCATTGTTTGCTAAGTAAGTGGGATTTTCATTTTTATAATTTGGTGTGTGTGTGTGTGTGTGTGTGGTGTGTGAGAGAGAGAGAGGAGAGAGAGAGAGAGAGAGAGAGAGAGAGAGAGAGAGAGAGAGAGAGAGAGAGAGAGAGAGGAGAGAGAGAGAGAGAGAGAGAGAGAGAGAGAGAGAAACGAGAGAGAGGGAGAGAGAGAGAGAGGTGTGTGTGTGTGTGTGCGCGCGCGCATGCTCGTGGGCGTGGGCGTGTGTGTGTGTGTGTGTTTTTCCCCTGTCTATGATAGGGGCCAGGGAAGGTGTGATAATTTGACACATGAGATTTTTGTCTTGTTCATACGTTTTGTTGTATTCAGCTGATGAAGTGTGTCATAATATTCCAAAGAGAACTAAATACTGATGCTATGGGTTGATTTCTACAGATGCAGTCTCAATGGATTTTCTAAATCAAGTGTTGGCGGAATTATGCGAATAAAATTTTGTTTTAAAAGTCATAATGAACAGAATGTTGTGGTACAGAAGTGAGCTGATGACAGGTTATGTGATTTACATATTGAATGAAGGCATGCATGGACCCTTACAAAAACTACACTTTCATAATGATGTATCCCACATGTCAAACTTAGTCAAAACCAAACTTGTATTTCCAGATTTTTCATTGAATAAAAAGGGGACGGGATAACTCAGTGGTCAGAGCGCTCGCTTTCTCCCAGCCAATGTTAATAAAGCAGCGTGGAGCGTGGTTACCAATTGGATGGGTGATGTTTGCCGCCTTGGCTTCCTACAGTACATTCTCCCAGTTCACCCAGCTTAAATGGGTACCTGCCCTCTTTAGGGTCAGGGAAGGTAAAGCAGCGAGGGAGAGGAGATGGGCGCTGCCCTCAACATACTGGCCCCTAGAGAAGCTGAGGTCTCTGACATCTCGCTCCCCTACGACCACATAGGCTATGGGACACCTTACCTTCTTTTTTTTTTTACATTGAATAAGTCACCATTTCCTCTTTTTTGTGCATCAAACCATCCATCTGTAAAAAAAG
>CM060332.1:50268835-50278835 GCA_030674155.1 Stramonita haemastoma | reverse complement strand
CAAACTGTGACACAATTATTTACTGAGAAGGAAGGAAGGTGGCAGGATGGTTAAGATGTTCACCTGCCAATATGTAAACCGTGAGTTTCTGGGTTCGTACCCAGCCTCGCCCTTTCTTCCCAGTTTGACGAAAAAATTGAACTGAATGTCAAGGTCATTCGGATGAGACTAGAAACCGAGGCCCCGTGTGCGAAAGCACGCAGAACATCTTGCGCACACGTTAAAACCCCGTTCCACCTTTTGGAAGAGCAGGCCATCGTGTGCCGGTAGGAGCGGATGACAAAATTATATATAAAAAAACCAGTATGCACACAGGTGTGTTTAGACACCATCCCTGAGGGGAAAAAAAAAGTAAAGGGTAGGCGCTGCGCTTGTGGCGTTGCGCTCTCCCGGGGAGAGCAGCCCGAATTTGACGCAGAGAAATCTGCTGTGACATAAAGTGGTATAAAATAAAATAAAATAAAGATCAGAAGCTGACGTAAAGGCTGGGTACATTTCAGTAGCTCACAGAAAAAAAAACAATAACAAGAAGAAGAAGAAGAAGAAGAAGAAGAAGAAGAAGAAGAGGTAAACAGCCCTAAGAAACTTCCCCAGTTCTCCATTTGTCATCAGTGCTTTGTTGTTCGTGTAAAGCGTCAATGGACCTGCTAGTTCATGTGTTGTTACTCCTTGGAACCATTACAAAAGTGTTACAGCTGTCATTTGAGCAAGTTCTTGTGTCTATGTCACTGGCGTCTTTACATCCACAGCTGTATCACGTGCTGATGGAGCAGAGACCCTCACAGCACCACAGCAGATCCAGCTCAAAAACTCCCTTCTGAACTTGGCCCCAGTCAGGCAGTAGAGAACGAAGTTGATGGCACTGTTGGTGTACCACAGCTGGGGTGTGACTGTAAACACCAAATAATACACGGCAAACTTTTGCGGGTTTGTGGTTACATCGCTGAAAATGTAGTAAGGCCCCCAGACCAAACACACACAGACTGGCAGGGTCAGAACCAGAAAAGCACAGGATATTGCCAGAACCCTGACCGTTGTCCTCGTGGACATTTTCCTGCGACTGTCAGTGCCCTGCACTGTATTGACATTAGGATCAGCACGTGCCATTAGTGATGAGGACGAAACTGCTTTAAACAGTGTGACAGACAATATCATGTCACAGACAATCAGGCAGACAGTGGGAAAGAATGAAGCCAAACACAAATCTACCCAACCAAAAGTAAAGTAGAAGAAGTCTTTGTAAGAACCTGGCAAAATATCACACGTATTCTCTGGGGTGATCTCCAGTCCAACCAAAAGATGGGAGTAAAGAGCACAAGCCAAGAGGACAAGCGTTGCTATGACAATCCACGTTCTTCGCACAGTGCACATCACTCTCATCCTGTGTGGCCACAGAACCGCCATTGTTCTCTGCACTGTCACACAGGTCACCAGCCAGGCAGACGTGGCATTACTGGCGTACACCACAAAACGGTACACCTTGCATAGTGAGATATGCACGGTCTTGATGTTGACAGAGAAAACGTGCCATATCCACTCATCAGGAGCCGCGGAACACAGCAAGATAAAATCCGACATGGCAAGGGACATAAAAAAAACATGCTGAGAAGAGTTGTGGTCCTTGATACGACGCATGACACAGATGGTGGCGATGTTTCCGAAGCCTCCTAGGAGAAGAATGAAAGGGGGTACCATTTTATGGAGGATCACCGCTGCTTGGTATTCCGGGTACTGTGTGAATGATGGCGTCGTTGTCCATTGTGTGGTGTTGTCCTCTAGACCTTCATGGTCACTGGATATGGTGTCCATGTTTGAACATGCGCCAGAAACTTGCTGTAATCTTTAATCTGCAGAATTTACAAAGCAGGCGTGAAAATATTCGAGATTAAAAAACAAAACAAAACAAGCCAAAACACAAAATAAACAAACTGACAAACAAGGAAACCCTGATAGTCTGGTGGTCATAGTGATGCGCTGGTGATCTGCTGACCCCTGTTCGAATCTCACTCAAGAGGATTTTTCCTCTGGTGTTAACATCAATGCCAACTCCACTCCCCCCAAAAGTCCTTCGCTGAGACTATAAACTGAGGTCCCCTTTGCCAGTGCAGGCAGAACATCTTGCGCACATGTTAAGACCTGTTCCGCCTTGCGGAAGTGTAGGCCATTGTGTGCTGGTGAGAAAGGATAACAAAATTTACAGAACTGCAGACTCACGAGGAATGGATTTAAAAAAAAGTACATGAGTGCTTATTCCACTATACTCTGAATAAATAAACAAATGAATGAATAAATAAATGAATAAAGCCATCAAGCAGCCAGACACCAACAATCAGCAAACATGCATAGATCTGCATGTCTGTTGGTCTGTTTATCTGTCTCTTTGTCTATCTGTTTGTATTGTTGTTGTTGTTCTGTTCGTTTTGTTTCTTTCTGGAGAATGCATTAGTGTTCTAATTGAACTGTTCTGTGATTTTTTATCTCTCTATTGTTATATTGGATATTTCTGCAATGCACATTCACACACACACACACACACACACACACACACACACACACACACACACACACACACACACACACACACACACACACACACACTCTGTCTGTCTGTCTGTCTGTCTGTCTGTCTGTCTGTCTGTCTGTCTGTCTCTCTCTCTCTCTCTCTCTCTCTCTCTCTCTCTCTCTCTCTCGCTCTCTCTCTCTCTCCCAAATGAAGGTAGCAAGATATTTTGCATCAGGTTCTGTCTTGTACTACTAATTAACTTGGCAAATGACAATGAACTGCACTGCCTTGTTATTACCTCCATCAGTCTGCCCCAACTTTTCCCAAACACCTTCACTCCATTGTTCAACAGAGAGGAGTAAAGTAGGCCTACAGGAAAGAATTTCTCCTGGGGAAACTCGGTTGTCCTTCACTGGAACATTGGGACGGGATATTTATTTATTCTATTTAGCTTATTTATTTATTCTTTTATATCGAGGATAATGGAATAAGCACTCTTGCGCTTTTTTTTTTTTACATCCAGTCCCCGTGTGTATGCACTTTTGTAAATCTTGTCGTCTGTTCCCACCGGCACACAATGGCCTACTCTTACGAAAAGCGGAACAGGATTTAACGTGTGCGCATGATGTTCTGCGTGCATTCTTTACACAGGGCCTCGGTTTACAGTCTCATCCGAAAGACTTTTGGGGAGAGTGGAGTCTGCACTGATGTACGTTAACTCCAGGGGAAAAATCCCCTCGAACGGGAGTCGAACTCGGATCGTCAAATTGCGAGCGCAGTGTTCTGACCACTAGGCTATCCCCGTCCCCCTGATTGCCTGGTTTAGGGCGATAGGTCAAATGGGGAAAGTTCATGTCACTCACCTTTGACCATGTCTCTGGATGTCAAGGGGGCCCATGGCTATTTTCTGCTTGGAAATCTCGAGGTCAGTACATTACAGTTTGTTACTCATTTTCTTGGGGTGGTTACAATATTTTTTGACTTGACATAATTATATCTGCTCCTCGATACCTCGTATTGTGTCACTTCATTATAGATCTACTGCATTCGTTCTTTTGTTTAGTTTTATTCACACAATCCAACACATTCCTTTCCCATTGAAAAAAAAAACAACAGCAGCAGTAGCGACTAACCTCTGACTAAGTCTAGACAATGTTGAAGGTTGAGATTTTAAAAGAAAATAGGGATAGATCGGCTCACTGAAATCCACAGAAAGGTCAAAGGTGAGCAACTATGATCTTGGCTCACTTGACAGATTCCTCCCTTCACCCCCTTTCAATATTTCACAGGAAGTGGCCAGAAGGAAACCTGCTTAGATCTCTACGCATAGGCATTTTCCAACAGTTATAACATATCAGGGAAGGGATAGCTAAGTAGTCAGAGCCCTCGCTTTTCCCAAGTCAAAGTTTAGCAGCATCGAACGTGGTTACCAGTTGGATGGGTGACCATTTGCGCGCCTTGGTTTCAGTACAGTCCCCCAAGCTGTAAAATGGAACCGCCCTCTTTAGGGTCAGGGAAAGGTTAAAGCAGCGAGGGAGAGGAGATAGGCGCCACCCTCAATATGCTGGCCCCTGGAGATGCTGAGGTCTCTGATGCCTACGACCACATAGGCTATGGAACACCTTTACCTTTCACCTTTTTACCTCATTACTTTTAATACAGATTAAAAGTATCTTTATAAACGAAACAAAATAGTAATAAAGGAAAAAAAATCCCGTTATTTATTGGCTTAAAAACAAGAGATAGATTTTGGGACTTTTTTCCTTTGGCTTAAACAAAAAAGGTGCGCGCTTTGGTCACCGGTGTCCATTTTTGTTTGTGACCCCCTAAAATATGCCCCTTTCTCTGGACAAAATATTGTAGGGGTTACACATACAAGAGTGGAATGGGTCTGTCATGGTCTAAGACATAATATCAAACATATCTAAAGACTGTTTAAAGCTAACTTTGAATATAAACGATATTTTGAATACGTAAATGATAAACGTTTATTTTATTTTCATCTTATTTCATTGTATACCACTTTATATCACAGCAGATTTCTCTGCGTGAAATTCAGGATGCTCTCCCCGGGGAGAGCGCGTTGCCACAAGTGCAGCGCCTTCCCATTATATTTTTTTCTTTCCTGTCTGTAACTGTATTTGTATCCCTATCAGTGTGGCTTTAGCTACACAATTTTGCCAGGAACAACCCCATTGTTGCCGTGGAATCTTTTACGTGCGCTAAATAATGATGTGTAACACATGTGCGCCAAATAATGATGTGTAACACACGGGACCTCGGTTTATCGTCTCATCCGAAAGACTAGCGCCAAGACCACCACTCATGGTCTAATGGATGGTGGAAAAGTTTTGGGCCCAAACGGGATTGAAACAACCGCACACTCCGACCCGGACTTTTCGCTTTCTAGGCAGGCGTGTTACCTCTAGACCACCGATGCACGGATCAGGGACTGTTAATAAAACTTCGTCTTGGCTTGCTACCAATGAATGGGTCATCTTTCAAAAGAATTTTAAGGAGAATATCTACCACACGGTTAAGATGTGCAATGTACTGGAAGATGAGGAACAATCTTGTAAAGAGTTGCACGCTTTATAGTTATTTAAGACTACATATTTATACTCTAGTAATGAACCACAGGGGATAAGTCAGTGGTCAGAGCACTCGTTTTCCCCCAGCCAAAGTTAAGCAGTATTGAGCTTGGTTACCAATCGGATGGGTGACTATTTGCGCGCCTTGGCTTCAGTACAGTCCCATTCCCCCAGCTGTAAATGGGTACCTGCCCTCTTTAGGGTCAGGGAATGTAAGCAGCGAGGGAGAGGAGATGGGCACCGCCCTCACTATGCTGGCCCCTAGAGAAGCTGAGGTGTCTGACGCCTTGCTTCCCTACGGCCACATAAGTTATAGGACACCTTTACTTTTATCCTTTTAATCAACCATGAATATGACAGTGGTCATATTATTATTATCTATCTATCTATCTATCTATTATATCTATTATCATTATATTATATATATTATATTATCTATCTATAATACTATTTTATTATTTTATTATATATAGTCTGTATTTGCGTGTTGATTTTATGCGTTGCTAGTTTTCGTATTAGTCTATTTGTTTGATTATATATTTATTATATTTTATGTGTGTGTGTGTATGTGTATGTGTGTGTGTTTAAAACTGATAACCTAGCACGCAAGCAACATGATGTGAACATTCAAACACTTTTCCCAGATCTGCCAGTATCAGATGGTAATTATTCATTGATTTGATTATATTTCATTTCCCTATACGCCTGAAGAGTAGATGTGAAATATTTATTTAATCATATTTATTCTTCTTTATATCAAGGATAATGAATAAGCGCACATGACTTTTTTTTACATCCAGTCCCCGTGTGTATGCAGTTTTGTCAATGTTGTTCGATGTTCCCCCGGCACACAACTGACTACTCTTTTGAAAAGCGGAACAGGATTTAACGTGTGTGCAATGTCTGCGTGCGTTTGCGCACGGGGCCTGGGTTTATAGTCTCATCCGAAGGACTTTTGGGGAGAGTGGAGTCAGCACTGATGTTAACTCCAGGGAAAAATCCCCTAGAACGGGGATCGAACCTGGGTTGTCAGATTACAGCGCAATGTTCTAAGCACTAGGCTATGCAGTGAGCTTCTAAAGGCTGTGGTTTGTCTCTTCAAATAGGAGCAGGTCTGTTGAATTGACGTCCGGAAAACGAAGTCATTTTTTATTACACCATAAGCTAGGAAACTGATTCACACAATACTTTTGCCATACAAGTAATCTGTCTGTCTGTCTTCTGTCTGTCTGTCTGTCTGTCTGTCTGTCTGTCTGTCTGTCTGTCTGTCTGTCTGTCTGTCTGTCTGTATTGTTCTTTTCTACTCTCATCTCACTCTCTCTCTCCTTCTCTCCTTCTACTCTCTCTCTCATCTCTCTCTTCTTCTCTCTTCTCCTCCCCTCTTCTCTAAATTATGATATTATGTCTATAAAAGTAAAGGTGTTCTCATAACCTATGTGGTCGTTGGGGAGCGAGGCATCAAGACCTCAGCTTTCTAGGGGCCAGCATATTGCGGGCTGCGCCCATCTCCTCTCCCTCACTGCTTTACCTTTCTTGTCCCTAAAGAAGGCAGGTACCCATTGACAGCTGGGTGAACTGGGGGACTGACTGAAGCCAAGGCCCGCTAACAGTCACCCGTCCAACTGGCAACCACGCTCGATGCCGCTTAACCTTAGCTTGGGGAGAGCGAGCGCTCTGACCTCTGAGCTATGGAATCCATGTATGGTTTATACGCGCACTTGGTGTTTTCTATCTCGTGTTCGAATATCATTAATACCTTGTTACATTGTTTCACTATCATTCATTCCACTTTGCACATTTTGGTCTAAATTATATTTACAAACAAATGAAGAATTGTTGTTGGTTGTTACTGCATTTGTTGTTGTTGTTGTTTCTGAATTTCCTGCAGCATGGTTTCTTGTTCATGAAACTGTCCACACACAACTCATGAATATCAACAGTGTTTGAAACAAACTGTCTCAATGCAAGCAAACCATTTCACATAATTTGGCTTGATAGAATCTAGATTTTCCAGCCGTATACATACATAATACTGATGTTCAAATATTAGGTTTTAAGGCAATCCGTAAAGACCCATCTTTCTCAAAGACAAAAAGACCCCGCGTCCCCGAAACAAAGATTCAATATTCAAAATATTTTAATTCCTTTCACCCCTATTGGGGTATGGATGGTTACATGACAAATAAATTCCACAGGAGAATAAACCTAACAGAATACACCCCAAAATAATATCAATACTGACAGGAACTGAAAAGCAAGACTTCATCGCAAAATGATAAACAAACAGCATTAAAGACTCAAGATATTTTTTAAAAAGTACATCCATTTCTTTCAAAGACACAATCTACGCTTGTGACAGACAACAAATAGCATTTCAAGAAATTACTGTAAATGTTATGAATTTTGAGAGAGAGAGAGAGAGAGAGAGAGAGAGAGAGAGAGAGAGAGAGAGAGAGAGAGAGAGAGAGAGAGAGAGAGAGAGAGAGAGAGAGAGAGAGAGAGAGGAGAACTTTTCATGATTTACATTTCATCAGTATACAAAAGTTTAACTGACATGGGTTGAAGAAAATGCTGAGGAATAAAATATTGTCGCAAATGTTTAAAGCGGGGACATTCCATGATATGAAAATGAAATTCAGCTCCTAAAACAGCCCGAGTATTTAGGCGAGTCAACAAACTTGATTCAAACCATCTAGAAACTCACACAGTTGAAACTTTTTAGCCAGAAATCAAACACATAAGAAGCAGAACAACCACAGTCGAGTTTGTCTACAGAAATCTTTTTTGAAAGAGTAGACAGGGTTGGCAGAGGTTTTTTTTTTAAATGAATGGATGCACCATCTCTAGATGTCACAGGTACTGGATGATTTTAACAGAAATCTACTTGTTATTGTGTCATATATTGTTTTGATTGTATTGATTTTTCCTCAGGGATGATGTCTAAACATGACACATGTGTGCATACTGGATTAAAAAAAATTGTCATCCGCTCCTACCGGCATATAATAGCCTGCTCTTATGAAAGGCGGAACGGGTTTTTAACGTGTGCGCAAAATGTTCTGCATGCGTTTGCACCGGCGCCTCGGTTTATAGTTTTATCCCAATGAATTTTTTTTCAGCTGTTTTTAACATTCTAGAATATCTATGAATAAAGACAAACTTTGGTAATAAAAAACAAGCACTTTTTCCAGTGATTCTTCACTACCACTCAACTGAACTTCTATGTTTCTGTGCACATGATTTTCCAAAACAGAAACTGTTGTTACATAATATACATTCAGCTTTATATACAGTTACGTCTGTTTTGTTTCTCATTTGCTGTGTTCATATAAAAAAAAAAATCACCCCCACCAAATAACAACAAAACCTATAAAGCTTTACTGCAGCTGTTTTATTAAACGAAAACCTTCAACTGAGATAGAGATATTTCGTTCACACCACAGCAGCAAACTGGAAATGATTATGTCCCTGCAGTTGCTGTCTGTTCTCTTTGACTGAAATCTGTTGTGTCCTGAATAACTCTGTGTGTCTGTCTGTCTGTCTGTCTATCTGTCTGAGAAGAGAGAAGAGAGAGAGAGAGAGAGAGAGAGAGAGAGAGAGAGAGAGAGAGAGAGAGAGAGAGAGAGAGAGAGAGAGAGAGAGAGAGAGAGAGAGAGAGTGAGTGAGAGATGGGAGTGTGTGTGTGTGTGTGTGTGTGTGCGCCGTGTGTGTGTTGGTGCGCGCGCTTACTTATTTATTTTTTTATTTTAGTTTGTTTTATTCTTTTATTTCGAGGATAATGGAATAAGCACTTCTGTGCTTTTTTTTTTTTTTTTTTTTTACATTCTGTATCCGTGTGTTTAGAGTTTGGACAATTTTGTCATTCGTGCGTGAGTGCGTGCGTGCGTGTGAGTGTGTGGTGTGTGTGCGTGTGAGTGTGTGTGTGTGTGTGTGTGTGTGTGTGTGTGTGTGTGTGTGTGTGTGTGTGTGTGTGTGTGTGTGTGTGTTTGTGCCTTGTTATATATATATATACATATATATATATACATATATATATTACACACACATATATATGTATTATATATATATATATATATATATATATATATATATATATATATATATATATGATAAGCATTTGCAAACAGGGATAAAAAAAAAGAAGAAGACAGAGCTGTGTAGGAATGACTGATGTTCTCTTGCCGCTGTCAATGATTACAAGTGATTACTGTTTTAAGCGTTCGTCAAGTTATTCCTGCATTATTATCGTCTCTATTATTCGCGTTCTGTTCCTGCGATAGTGGGACACACGACATACACACACACACACACACACACACACACCACACACACAACACACACACACACACCACATCATTACTCACTCACCCACTCACTCCGACACAACACACACACACACACCACACACACACCACACACACACCACCACACACACACACACACACAACACAACACATAACATCAATATCATCACACATAAAATATATATATATACACACTCATGCGCGCACGCACTCCGTGTGCGTGTGCGCGCGCGCGCGGTGTGTGTGTGTGTGTGTGTGTGTGTGTGTGTGTGTGTGTGTGTGTGTGTGTGTGTGTGTGTCTCTCTCTCTCTCTCTCTCTCTCTTCTCTCTTCTCTCTCTCTCTCTCTCTCTCTCTCTCTCTTCTCTCTCTCTCTCCAAACAGCGTGTTACAAGATGAATATAATTTCTAGGTACATGAGCTGCGTTTATTTCAAACAACCTGTTATGTTTCTTCCAATATTCTGCTCTGTTGTGGAGATATGCATGCAGTGAAAGATCAATAATGTGTTACACTATGCATTCAGTGAAAAATCGATAGTGTGTTATACATATGCATACAGTGAAAGATAAATAGTGTGTTATACATATGCGTACAGTGAAAG
>CM060332.1:50261335-50263835 GCA_030674155.1 Stramonita haemastoma | reverse complement strand
GATGAAAATAACGAAACAGTCTTCACAATGTAAAAGGTAAAGGTGTTCCATAACCTAGGTGGTCGTAGGGGAGCGAGGCATCAGAGACCTCAGGTTCTCCAGGGGCCAGCATATTGAGGGCGGCGCCCATCTCCTCTCCCTCGCTGCTTTACCTTCCTTGACCCTAAAGAGGGTAGGTACCCATTTACAGCTGGGTGAACTGGAGGGGACTGTACTGAAGCCAAGGCGCACAAACGGCCACCCATCCACCTGGTAACCACGCTGGACCTTCACAATGCTGGAGAAACAAAATTCACAGATACGAAAAGAAAGAGGGAATAAAGAAAGAAAAGGTGATTTAGAACACCGTACAAAAGTCAAGGACGTGAACAGACACAGGGCTGAATCCCTCCCCCACCCCAACAACAACAACAAAGAATAAAAACAGAACGCTGGATGTTCACAGCAAGAGATAGAGACAGAACAACCCGAGGCAGAGACAAAAAAGGCGAACACTTTCATTGATAAACATCAAATTAACGTTCAGTGATAAGCATCAAACTAACGTTCATTGATAAACATCAAACTAACGTTCATTGATAAATATCAAACTAATGTTCATTGATAAACATCAAACTAACGTTCATTGATAAATATCAAACATAACGTTCATTGATAAACATCAAACTAACTTTCATTGATAAACATCAAACTAACGTTCATTGATAAACATCAAACTAACGTTCATTGATAAACATCAAACTAACCAACCTACTGACTGATCATTGCAAACGAACCAGCCAACTAAACGACCAACCAGCCAGCCAACCTACAAAGTTACCTATCAACCAATTAGCCAGTCAACAAAGTAATTAAATAACTTGTTAACTTGCTAACTAACAAATCAACTGGCTAACTAACTAACTGACTGACTGACTGACTGACTGACTGACTGACTGACTGACTGACCAACTAGCTCACTAGCTAACTTACTATCTAACTGACTACCTACCCACCTACGTACGTACGTACGTACGTACGTACGTACGTACGTACGTACCTAACCAACTAACTAACTAACTAACTAACTAACTAACTAACTAACTAACTAACTAATTAACTAACTAACTAACTAACTAATCCACTCACTCACTCACTCACTCACTCACTCACTCACTCACTCACTCACTCACTCACTAGCGGCTAGGTAACTAACCAAATAACCAACCTAACAACCAACTACCTAAATAACGAAGTAACTAGTGAACGAATGAACAAATGAGCGAACGAGCGGACGAACGAACTAAACCGACAGATGGGAAACCAGTTCTGCGTATACCAATCTAACGTATAGCCAATCTAAGGTCTTTATGGAAAATTCTCCAAGATATCCCTGCAAATCTCACGTTTTATTATTATTACAAAAAATTCCCAAAGAGATTCCTGCACAAACTAACGTCTTTATGGAAAAAAAATCTCAAAAGATATCCCTGCAAAACTAACGTGCTATATATATATATATATATATATATATATATATATATATATATTATATATATATATATATATATATATATATATATATATAAGTCCCAAAGAGATTCGTGCACAATCTAACATCTTCATGCTCATGTCTCAAACAAACCTTCACACAGTCCACTGTCTCTATGGCTCTATGTCAAAGAAATGTACACACAGTCGACTGTCTCTATGGCTCTATGTCAAAGAAATGTTCACACAGTCGACTGTCTCTATGGCTCTATGTCAAAGAAATGTTCACACAGTCCACTGTCTCTATGGCTCTATGTCAAAGAAATGTTCACACAGTCCACTGTCTCTATGGCTCTATGTCAAAGAAATGTTCACACAGTCCACTGTCTCTATGGCTCTATGTCAAAGAAATGTTCACACAGTCCAGTGCCTCCATGCTTCTATCTCAAGAGATTCCTGCCTGCAGAGTCCAGCATCTCTAGGGTTTTTCCTCAAAGGGCAGGTCAAACACGAAGCTGTTCATCATGGCCAGTGTCCACTTTGGCTGGTCATAAGGGGCCATGTGGCCGCAGTTCCGTATGACCACCTGGGGAGAGAGAGAGAGAGAGAGAGAGAGAGAGAGAGAGAGAGAGAGAGAGAGAGAGAGAGAGAGAGAGAGAGAGAGAGAGAGAGAGAGACAGAGACAGAGACAGAGACAGAGACAGAGAAAGAAAGAGAGAGTTAACATGGGTGCAGACTTCACTCTCCCAAAAGTCCTTCTAATAAGACTATAAACCGAGGCCCCTTCCCCTTATTTACTGACTCATTAGAGACATTGGGAAGTTTATAGTACAAGTAGTGAGTGTTCAAGAAAAAGAAAATAGAAGTCATCTGTTACATGATGTAATTTTGAAGTGCGTGTATATTTTTTTTTGCAATCTGATCCGAAGAATGTGTCTGGCTGCATTTGCGTGGTGTGTGTGTGTGTGTGTGTGTGTGTGTGTGTGTGTGTGTGTGTGTGTGTGTGTGTGTGTGTGTGTGTGTGTGTTTG
>CM060332.1:50241335-50246335 GCA_030674155.1 Stramonita haemastoma | reverse complement strand
TTCTTCTTCTTTGCTTTTCTTCTTCTTGTTCTTCGTTCTTCTTCTTGTTCTCTTCTTTCTTGTTTCTTCTTTCTTGTTTTCTTCTTGTTCTTCTTGTTTCTTCTTCTTCTTTCTTCTTCTTCTTCTTCTTTTCTTTTTTTGCTTTTTTTTCTTCTTCTTCTTCTTCTTGTTTCTAATTTTTCTTCTCCTTTGTTGCAATTCTTTTCTTCTTCTTCCTCCTCCTTTTGCAATTCTTCTTCTGTAAAATTCTTCTTCTTCCTCCTTTTGCAATTCTTCTTCTGTGCAATTCTTCTTCTTTTTTCCTTCTCCTCTTCCTGCTCCTTCTCTCTCCATTCCTCATCTTTATCTCCTTTTCCTTTTTCTTCTTAGTTTTCTCCGTCAGTGACATCATTCATACCAAAACACTTCTGCACCGATAACATAAGCAGATAAACAAACACAGCGAACAGCGTGAATCGATACACATACAGCAATACCTTCATCTTCATTGAACACTCAGACAGCAACTATTGTTGTCAGTCCTATGAGCGGAAAATGCTCTGCACAGCCGTTAAGCACCTGACAAGTCAGGCCCAGCACATCCGACTTCGGCGTGGGAGAGAATTGTTATCTTTAAAGTCTTTCTGGATACAAAAAAAGGATAGGAGAATGGACCATGGAGGCAGAAAATAGACAAGAAGGAGATGACAGGCAGAAAAGGAACAAAGTAGAAACAAAGAGAGGGACCGGAAAAATGAGGAATTAATATTATGTAAATATGTCTATTTGTGAGATAACAAAGCATTCGAATTTGAAACAAAAATTTCCAGGAAGGTAAGGATGCTATTTTTACCGACAGCGCCCCCCCCCCCCCCCCCCCTTATATTTCCAGATAGGGACAGCAAGACCAATGACGTCAGTGACGTCATGGATACGAACATTCTGTTCCGTTCTCGTTCACTTCCCACGGTCCGTTTTCCAGGAGAGCCCCCACAAGAGAAGTTCGCCCCGGGCCTCCGTTCAGCCACAGTAGCACTGGGGCCTCCGCTTTCTTCGTCTGTCAGTGACAACAACAAGAAAATAATAATATTATATAAATATTGGTGATGAAGAGTTCAAAATTAGATTCATCTTCAAACATTTGTTAATATTATCTAAAAAAAAACAACAGAGAGAAATTCATGTGGGTTACAAGCCGTACATAAAAAAGTAAAATTAATTTATAGGAAAAACCTTCTCACAGAGAAATGACACATCACAGTATGCAACCATTACCTCGCACACATGATAATAATAACAATAATAACAATAATAACTATACTACTACTACTACTACTACTACTACTACTACTACTACTACTACTACTACTACTACTACTACTACTACTACTACTAAATAATAATAATAATAATAATAACAACAACAACAACAAAGGGAATTTACATAGCCCTGAATCTTGTAAAACAAACCAACCAAAGCGTTTGTATTCAAATCATTTGCACGCATACAACCTTCCACAAATATTAAGAATAAATAGATACCAAATTTATACACACACACGCACGCACGCACGCACGCAAACACACACACACACAACTGTTTTACTTTATAACATCAGGATGTGTAAAGTTTTCAGAGGATTGATGTTCACGTTCTGTAATCTTCATTCTTCTGACAAAATTGTATTCCCTGGATTGTGGTTTTTGTGTGTGTGTTTTTTTTGTTTTTAATAAAGCAGCCTAAATTTCATACAGTGAAATCCACCGTGGCTTAAAGTGGGATACGGTACAATAAAATACTGCACAATAGGATATAATACAGAGCAATACAATATGATACAATACATTCATTACACTACAACACGATACCACCCAATACCTCAGCAGGAAAGTACAAGAAGAACATGTTGTGGTTGTACTGTTTGTTGACCGTGAAATGACAGGAATACAATACCACACAACACAACACGACCAACACAACACGATACAATACACAACACAACCCAACACAACACCACACAACACTACACAATACCTCAGCAGGAAAGAACCAGAAGAACATGTTGCTGTTGTACTGCTTGTTGACAGTGAAGTAACCGGAATACAATACAACACAACACAATACAACACAATATATACAACACAATACATACAACACAACACACCACACCACAACACAACTCCACAAACACAACACAACATAACACAATACCTCAGCAGGAAAGAACCAGAAGAACATGTTGCTGTTGTACTGCTTGTTGACAGTGAAATAGCCGGAATAACTTTCTATGTCACCACTGCCCAGGTTCCACACACGGCTTAGCTTTTGCGCTGAAAAACAACAAACAACCACCACACAGTGCTTTTTCGCGTGTGCATACAAGGACGCGTATAAATTTACATACATACATACATACATACATACATACATACATACATACATACATACATACATACATACATACATACATACATACATACATACATACATACATACATACATACATACATACACACACATACGCACGACCGCACGCGCGCGTGCGCGCACGCACACAGAGACACAGACACAGACACAGACACACGCACGCACGTACACACAAACACACACACAGACGGTGGGAACAGATGACAAGATTTACAAAACTACATACACACGGGGACTGGATGTAAAAAAGCACACGAGTGCTTATTCAATTATCCTCGATATAAAAGAATAAATGAATGAATAAATACAATAAATAAAAATAAACACACACACACAAACAAACAAACAAACACACACAAAACACACACAAACACACACATACCACACACACACACACACACACACACACACACACACACACACACACACACACACACACACACACACACACACACACACACACACACACACACACACACACACACAAACCTCAACTGTTAGTGAAGTGTGGAAACTGGGTCTCAGATACAGGAATCTCTCCACAAAAAAAAAAAAACGGGGGGAAAGACGAGACGCTTTTACAGCAAGATAGCATATTTTTTATCATCTAGTCTCTCACATTCCTCACACGCCTGGAATAATTCTGCTGATGCTTGTGACAAACGCTCCAGCCTCAATCCTGGTGAATCTCTTTTCCTTCATCACATAACAAACCCCAGAACAAAAACCAATATAAATCTTTCTTGTGTCTTTCGAGATTGTGATTTTGTATTTGGTTTCAGTACAGTTCCCCCAGTTCACCCAGCTGTAAATAGGTACCTGCCCTCTTTAGGGTCAGGGAAGGTAAAGCAGCGAGGGAGAGGAGATGGGCGCCGCCCTAAATATGCTGGCCCCTAGAGAAGCTGAGGTCTCTGATGCCTCGCTCCCCTACGACCTCCTAGGTTATGGGACACCTTTACCTTTACCTTTTATTTGGTGGATCGGTGGTCTAGAGGTAACGCGCCTGTCTAGAAAACGAAAAGTCCAGGTTGAAGTGTGCAGTGGTTTGAAACCCGTTTGGGTCTAAAACTTTTCTCTCATCCATTAAACCATCAGTGGTGGTCTGCGTGCTAGTCTTTCGGGTGAGACGATAAACCGATGTCCCGTGTGTTATACATCATTATTTAGCGCACACCGGTATCAATTTTGACTACTTTTCCTTCTGTTTTCATATATCACTCTTGCATCCACAGAAAAAAACACTTTTTATTCAGAAAGACTAGCCCCTGACTCAAAAGTCATGTGATTTCTGTACAAATTTGGTAGATTTCAACTGTTTTGTTTGAAAAAAAAAAATCAGCAAACACTATACTCTCTCAGTCCTTAGCCATATACTAGCTTCTTAACACCAATATGCATACGTTGGGTCAAGGCTATAGGAACACAAGCAATCCTCATTTTGATGATCATTTCCCACTTTCTTGTCACTACCTGGTATTGCTCTATGTCATCAATCCCAAAACCAAGTGCACACTGCATTTTGTTATATATAAAAAAAGCGAAAATCAACAAAAAATTCCCCTCCCCCCTCTAAGAAAAGATACTACATGACCCCCAAAATAACACCGGAGTGTAACCCATACAGTGCCTACCTTCTTCCACCTTCCCTTTCTCCAGAAGAGGAGAGAGAAACAGGGGATAGAACTCTGCCGGAAAGCGGTTCCAGATCAGGCCGGCCCACACATCGCCCACGCTATACCCCTCGTACTTTAGAGTGGCGTCCCTTGGGCTGTTCTCGTCACTGGCGTGAAGAGGCGAGATCCTGACGAGACTTTGCAACGTCATGAGAAGTATGGCGACCATTTTAGTCGTCTCCATTGAACCTGTAAGGTGAATGTTCAGGATTGAGGAAAACTGTTGACAAAGAAAGACTGTATTGAAGGGGGAGGGAGCAGGACTCTTTTAGCAGAAGTAGCATCTCTACCAGATGGGAATTCTGTGCTAGAAGTTTCCCCTGTTTATTTTTTTTTATTTTTTTTCATTTTTCCCCCTTACCTTTCTCTCATCTCTCTTGTGTAATTTTTGACTTCCTAGTTCAATTTTTCTGTCCTTTTTGTTTGATTGATTGATTGATTTGTTTATTTATTTATTCATGTATTTATTTATTCTTTCATTTATTTATTGATGATTTCATTCTTTTTGTTCGAGCATTGTATTACAACTGTTTTTTGTTTTTTTTACATTATAATATGATTGTTTTGCTGGTATTGTTTTGCTCTGGTGGCCAGACAGTAATTATTAAAGCCACTTGGGGGCAGGATAGCTCTGTGGTCAGAGCACTCCCTTTCCCCAAGTCAAAGTTAAGCAGCATCAAGCATGGTTACCAGTTGGATGGGTGACTGTTTGCGTGCCTTGGCTTCAGTACAGTCCCCCCAGTTCACCCAGCTGTAAATGGGTACCTGCCCTCTTTTGGGTCAGGGAAGGTAAAGCAGCGAGGGAGAGGAGATGGGCACCGCCCTTAATATGCTGACCCCTAGAGAAACTGAGGTCTGTGATGTCTCGCTCCCCTACGACCACACAGGATATGGGTCACCTTTACCTTTACCTTACCTTA
>CM060332.1:50228835-50231335 GCA_030674155.1 Stramonita haemastoma | reverse complement strand
ACAGCAACAAATCTCTCTCGTTAGTCAAACACAAACAGTAACTGGTTTCATCAAACCAGATAAAGAGTCATAGCATATGTTAGATATTTCTATGCCATTCCCTTATTGATCAGTTATTCTCTTTTTCTTTTGGCGTGAATTTAAAATGTACAAATCCTGCTAAAGCCACACAGAGCAGATTCATTACAGGACCAGCAACCAGACAACAGACCATGTGCTGTAGTCCTGTCCACTACACGAGACGAGACGGGTGGCGCTGCTCTTGTGGCGACGCTCTCTCCCTGGGGAGAGCAGCCCGAATTTCACGCAGAGAAATCTGTTGTGACTTGCAGTGGTATACAATACAAAACCATGCAATACAATACAATATAATACAATACAATGCGACACACAATACAATAGTAATGATAATGATAATAACATTTACTCCTATTACGCTTTGCATCAAAAACTTGATAAAACTCATGGCTCATTACACAGGTGTATGAAAAAAGAAACGACCAGAAAATTTGGTATTGCATTCATTGTCTTGCAATCCCCCCCCCCCCCCCCCCCCCCCCCCCCCCGCCCACGACACACACACAACACACACACACACACACACACACACACACACATGATTACATGATTTTTTTTGTAAGGGCAGGATGAAAAAAAGTTGTGTAAACTTAATCTTTTACCATCAATAAAGATCATTTTGACTTGGCTTGACTTGACTTGACTTGACTTCACACAACACACACAACACACACACACACACACACACACACACACACACACACACACACACACACACACACCACAACAGGTATTTTTGTCGGATACCTTCACACATTGGAGAGTGGAGTCAGCGTTAATGTTAACTCCAGGGGAAAAATCCCCTCGAACGGGAATCGAACCCGGGTCTTCAAATTACGAGCGCAATGTTCTGACCACTAGGCTATCCCGTCCCACGCGTCGTGGTACGAGTTGAAAAAAACAAAACCAACCTGATCAGTGCTGGGAAAGAGGCTTCAAGAAATGTCTGACTAATGCCAATATCAATTTAATAAATCATTACACGACTCCCTCTCCGATAGATTTAAGTTCCAGAGTCGTAAGAGGAGTTAAAACACTACATTTCAGAATGATATGAAAAAAATGCATTTATCTGACAAAAACTACAAAAGAAAATGTTTGATAGTCTATGTGGAGAACGTCATTCCTATACTCATCACATTTGAGTGCACGATTGTAAAAAATCGATTTAACTTACAATTTGTAAAAAGTTTCTGAAAAATGTATTTGAAAATTCAAAGTTAGCTTTTGACGTTGCTAAATGTTTATTGCACAGTCCACTAGAATACTTGATGTAGTTACAATATTGTGTTCTTCATGGTAACACTTTGTTGAGTTTAAGTTATGCTCACATTTAAGGATTTTCCCCTTATCATTATGTTTTTAATGATTTAAAGTACTAGCACCCATCACAGGCTTTCTCTTCAGTCTTCTCCCCTTTCCTTATTGCCTCCCCTGCCTACTCTAACTTCCATTACACTTTCCTCTATACTCATGTGATATCACTGAGTGTGAACAGACGTGAAATTGAAGACAGCAGCAGCAGCAGCAGCAGCAGCAGCAGCAGCAGCAGCAATAAATAACAACAACAACCACACACACACACACAACACACACACACACCACCCACGCCCACGCACACCCCCCCCCCACACCCCCCCCCCCCACAAACATTACTCCCCCCCTCACACACACACTACTTACTTTCCCCCCCACACACACCACCTTCCTGTGTTAAAAACCAACCCAACAAAAAAAGAGCTTACCTGTATTTTCTTCGCAAAAGTAAAAAAAAGAAAAGAAAAAGAAAATCCAGCAAGCAGAAAATAATTTCCACTGTGTTTCCTTTCCACAATTTATAACGCTGATTCAGTTTTCAATAACAACACAATATTCACCAACTATTCTTTAAAAAAAAAGCTTCCTTGAAATAAAAAACAAACCCAACCACAGAACACCACTGCCTCAAAGCATCAATCTTTATTCACACTACCCCAGCAAAATACCAGCATAATATATATACCCCGTGAAAATACAACACACACACACACACACACACACATGGCACAGTTCTGCACACAACCCGCCCACACACACACACACACACACACACACACACACACAACACACACACACACACACACACACAACACACACACCACACACACACACACACACACAGAGAGAAAAACAGAAACCCCCTTTTTAAAATAAAATAATGATGAAAAAAAAAAAATCGTGCATCAGTTGGACTAAAGCCAGGAGAGAGAGAGAGAGAGAGAGAGAGAGAGAGAGAGAGAGAGAGAGAGAGAGAGAGAGAGAGAGAGAGAGAGAGAGAGAGAGAGAGAGAGAGGATTCAACCCAGTTCATTTCTCAAAGAGAAAACCACGGCAGCAACGGCCGATTAAAGAGACGGAACTTCTTCACGCTAAATCTGCTGGCA
>CM060332.1:50226227-50228735 GCA_030674155.1 Stramonita haemastoma | reverse complement strand
TGGAGAGGAGTAAAATCATGCAGAATTAATCACCTGCCACTGCCATTGACACTGACATCTGCCATGGATGTTGGCATTACCACTGACATTGCCACTGACATTAACACTGGCACTACCACTATTTACTTTGGCACTGTCATTGACACTTGCCACTGCCGCAGCCCAGATGACTGACACTGGCACTGACACTGACACTGTCACTGACAGTGACAGTGACAGTGACATTGCCACTGACACAGACCTGTGGCTCGGAAAGTGCTGAGGGCGATGTCCTCACAGTCTGCCTCTGTGGCATAGGCAGCCAGAAACTGCTCCTTCAGGGGCTCCCACACCTGGCGTACACACACACACATCAAACAAACATCAAAGCAAACATCAAAACAAAAAAACACACACACCTCTTTCGACAAACAAACAACATCAAAACCAAAACAAAACATACACCTCTTTAAACATCATCACAACCGAAAACACCCCCCCCCCAAACAGCACACACACACAACCCCCACCCCCCCCCCCCCCCCCCCCCCCAATTCCCCCCCCCCCCAACCACCCACCTCCCCCCACACACCACCCCCCCTCCCCCCCCCCCCTCCCCCCCCCCCACCCCCCCCCCCCCCCCCAAACCCTCCCCCTTCAACCCCCCCCACCACCCCAACCCCCCCCACACCCCCCCACCAACCCAACCCCCCCTCCCCCCCTCCTCCCTTCCCCTTCACCCCCCCCAACCCCCCTCCCCCAACCTCCCCAGCCAACCCCCACCCCCCCCCCCTTCCCCCCCCCCTTCCCCCCCCCCTTCCCCCCCCCCTTCCCACCCTTACCTCTTTAGGCGCGGCAGCTACGCCCTCTCTGTGCAGTGTGGCGTAGAAGTCCCGCACGGTTTTGGGGTTTTCCCCGCACAGGTGGAAGAGCAGGCGCTCCAGGTTGGAAGAGCGGAGGATGTCGATGGAAGGCGAGGCGGTGCGCTGCACCGTCTTGCCTGACAACACGTACACGCCCTTAGTGAGGAAGTCTGTTAAGACGTGATTCGTGTTGGAGGCGCAGATCAGCTTCCGTACAGGGATTCCCATCTCCTGGTGGATTAGGGGGTGTGAGGTTGAGTTTAAGTTGAGGCAAGTTGAAGTGAGGTTTTTTTTTTGTTTTTTTTTTGAGAAAGTTGAGGTGAGTTGAGTTGAGTCAAGTCAAGACCAGGCAAGCCAAATCAAGTCAAGGCAAGTTAAGGCAAGGCAAGGCAAGTTGAATAAAGTCAAGTAAAGTTGAATCTAGTCAAGTTGAGTCAAGTTGAGTCAAGTGAAGTCAAGTCAAGTCGAGTCAAGTCAAAAGTTTATTTTGTAATGCCACACTGAATTACCAAATGCATACTTTTTTTCTTTTTTTAAATCATGCCCAGCCATTAAAAATAAAGACCAGACAAACACTAAATCAGAAATTAGTTTTAAGACAGGCACAAGATGTTCAGTTGTACATGAGACTATGGTTTATAGTCTCATTTGAAGGACTTTCAGGAGAAAGTCTATAAAGTAAAGGTCAAGGTGTCCCATAACCTATGTGGTCGTAGGGGAGCGAGGCATTAGAGACCTCAGCTTCTCTAGGGGCATGCATACTGAGGGCGGCACCCATCTCATCTCCCTCGCTGCTTTACCTTCCCTGACCCTAAAGAGGGCAGGTACCCACTGCAGCTGGGTGAACTGGGGGACTGTACTGAAGCCAAGGCACGCAAATGGTTACCCATCCATCTGGTAACCATGCTTGACGCTGCTTAACTTGACTTGGGGAAAGCGAGTGCTCTGACCACTGAGCTGTCCCGTCCATAAGGAAAATAATAAACCAACACCCCCCAAAACAAAACAAAACAACAACTAATGGGACGGGATAGCTTAGTGGTCAGAACATTGCACTCGCAATTTGATGACCCAGGTTCGATTCCCATTCAAGGGGACTTTTCCCCTGTAGTTAACATCAGTGCTGACTCCACTCCCCCTAAAAGTCCTTCGGAAGAGACTATAAACCGAGGCCCCATGTGTGAACACACAGAGAACATCTTGTGCACATGTTAAATCATGTTCCACTTTTTGTAAGAGTAGGCCATTGTGTGCCAGTGGGAACAGATGACATTTACAAAACTGAATACACACGGGGACTGGATGTAAAAAAGCACATGATTGCTTATTTCATTATCCTCAATATAAAAAATAAAAAAATAAAAAACTTGGGAAAGTGCGAGTACTCTGACCACTGAACTATCCTGCCCCCTTATGAAACATAAAAACAAAAACTAAAAAAAAACTAAACTCAACCCCCCAAAAAAAACAAAAACAAAAAACCAGCTAAGGCTAAGAACTCTCTACTGACCTCACGGTAAAGAACTGACCTTGGCGTAGTAAGCGCTGAGGATGTTGCCGAAGTTGCCGGTGGGCACGCACCAGTCCACCTGGTCTCCCAGGGCGATGTGCCCCATGCGGGCCATCTCCAGGTAGCCAGAGATGTGGTACAACACCTGGGGCAGCA
>CM060332.1:50216227-50223727 GCA_030674155.1 Stramonita haemastoma | reverse complement strand
ACACACACACACACACACACACACACACACACACACACACACACACACACACACACACACACACACACACACACACACACACACAGGGATAAACAGGGAAGTCCTTCGGATGAGACTATAAACCAAGGCCCTGTGTGCGAACGCACGCAGAATATCTTGTGCACTCGTTAAATCCTGTTCCACTTTCTGTAAGAGCAGGCCATTGTGTGCCAGTGGGAACAGATGACAAGATTTACAAAACTGAATACACACGGGGACTAGATGTAAAAAAAGCACATGAATGCTTACCCCTTATCCTCGATTTAAAAGAATAAAAAAAATTAAAACACACACACACACACACACAGAGGGATGGAATAGCCTGGTGTTTAGAGCGTTAGAGCATTGTGCTTACGATCTTCTTCATTGAATGTTCAAACAGCAACTACTGTTGTCTGTCATATGAGCAAAAAATGTGCTCCGCCGCTAGTAAGCACCTGACAATACAGTACAACACAACACAATACAACCCAACACAACACAACCAAAAACAACCCAACCCAACACAACACAACACAATACAACACAATACAATACTGCAATCACACAGAAAGGCAGCACAGACAGGACAAACAGAGACAACACTCCCTCACTTGGACACATCACTGCACGTCTCCATGGCTCGCACAAAGAACAGCGGCATCAGCTGAAGCGCGGCGTCTTTGAAGGAGGCGGTAGGACCATGAAACAGCTCCATGGTGTAATGGTTATTCACCAACTTCTTCACCGGTGCGATCTGCGGCGACGTGAACAGATTCGCCTTGTACGACTTGTACAAGAAACTGCGGATTTCCTGCGGTTTGAGATCAAGGGGGTGAATCCACTTTTCCAGCACGCGGAGTGATCTCTCCTTGAAGTCGAGCGGCATGAGGCGTTTCAGCTGTCCCAGGGTGAAGCGTGGGTGGTGCTGGCTTTTGACGAACAGACCTCCGTCCGGGGCTAAGCCTTGGAGAACGGCTTCCAGGAAGGAGACGTAACTCCTGGGGATGTCATCGGCACCGCCCCGTGACGACACGAAACCCTCGTCCTGTGTGAAGTGCTCCACTGCTTCTGCAACCTGCACCATGGTTTTGTCAGAGAGAGATGTTAGAGAATGCAAAAGAAATGAACAAAAAAATATGAAGTGCAGAAGATAGGAATATTCAGTGGGGGTGAGCTAGTATTATTATTATCAAATACAGTTGCAGACAGGGAAAAGAAACAAAAAAATAATGGGTGGCGCTGCACTTGTGGCGACGTGCTCTCTCTGGGGGGGGGGGGAAGGAGAGCAACCTGAAATCTGCTGTGATGTAAAGGGGTATAAAATATATATATATTTTTTAATCTTTCCTTCACTTCACATACTACTTATAGGGGTAGCTATTATAATGAAGGCGATAAGAACTAGAATCAGACAAAAAACACCCTGACAAATGTTTCCTTCACAAATCTGTGGCCTTCAGATCACACACACACACACACACACACACACACACACACACACACACACACACACACACACACACACACACTGGAGTCCTAGATATCAAAGAATAAATAAAGAATAGGTCATTGTATGCCAGTAGGAACAGATGACAAAATTTTTAAAAAATGCATACACACACAAAAAACCCCCACATAAGCACTTATTCCATTATCTTCAAAATAAAAGAACAACCCCCCCCCCCCCCCCCCAAATACAGGTGACAAAATTTAACAAAACTGCATACACACACAAAGAGACCGGATGTAAAACAAAACCACACAAAAGTGCTTATTCCATTATCTTCACAATAAAACAGCAAAAAACCCCACCCAAATACAGATGACAAAATTGAACAAAATTGCATACACACAGAAAGACTGGATGTAAAAAAAACAACCCCACATAAGCGCTTATTCCATTATCCTCAAAATAAAAGAGTGAGAAAAAAAACACCCAAATACAGATGACAAAATTTAACAAAATTGCATACACACAGAGACTGGATTTTAAAAAAACAACCCACATAAGCGCTTATTCCACTATCCTCAAAATAAAAGAACACACACAAAAAAACCAACAACCCCCCCCCCCCCCAAAACCCCCAGCACAACGCCACAACCACTCACCTTGCCAGCAATACTCTCAGGAGCTTCCCCATCCTCCACAATCACCCTCACGTCGTACCAGCGCTCGTAAAACTCCTGCCGGTAATCCAGAATCTGGGCCACACTCACGCCTGACTTGCAGCCCACGATGCGGTCCACTTTCATCATGTTCAGACGCCGGATGATGGTGTCATGACTCACGTCCAGGAAAACCACCACGCCACAGTGCGCCACTTTCTGCATGGATTTGGCATGGAGGGGGTTCGATCCCGTCAGGGCGATGACGGAATCCTCTGGGAGGTCAAGGTTCAACAGGGCTTTTCCCTCCTCCTCTATGAAAGCCATGTCCCCCACAGCACTCAGCTGAAACAGGGAAAGGGGAGGGTTCATGGCAGTACTGACCAACTGATTTAAAAAGGTAAAAAAAGGTACAGGTGTCCCATAACCTATGTGGTCGTAGGGGAGACCTCAGCTTCTCTAGGGGCCAGCATATTGAGGGCGGTGCCCATCTCCTCTCCCTCGCTGCTTTACCTTCCCTGACCCTAAAGAGGGCAGGTACCCATTTACAGCTGGGTGAACTGTACTGAAGCCAAAGCGCGCAAACGGTCACCCATCCAACTGGTAACCACGCTCGATGCTGCTTAACTTGACTGGGGGAAGCAGGCGCTCTGACCACTGAGCTATCCCGCCAACTAACTGATCTAGGGGGAGACAAAATAAATGTGAATGGGTAGGTGGTTGCATATAAATGTACAGTATACCAAATCTCACTACTAGAGAACCATGAAACCAAAAAAAGAAAAAAAAAGAAAAAAGGCATGATACTGGTACACAGACACAAAGCTGACAATACTTTCGGGAGGGCAAGAGTGGTACCCCAGTAGGGCTCTGGGTGATATGATGGTGATCAATAATAATGGCAATATCAATAACGTTTTTCATACATTTGTATATATTACCCCATGGGGATGCCAGGGAGCCTGTCAGCACAAAAACAGCATTTAAAAAAAATTATTTTATACCACTTTATGTCATATAAAATAAAATAAAATAAAAAATGCTGTTTTTATGCTGACAAACAAACCCCCACCTTCTGGAAATTCTGTGCAAAAAAATCCATCTTTTCTATCCCTCTCTTTTGTTACTATCTTTGTTCCTTCTTTTCCCTGTCACCCCCTTCTTGTCTATGTTCTGCCTTCCTGGTCCATTCTCCTGCCTTTTTGTCCAGAAAGACTTCAAAGAGAACAATTTTCCCCCCCACACCAAAGTCGGATATGCTGGGCCTGACTTGTCAGACTCTTAACCACATTTTCAAACAACAGACGACAACAGTTGCTGTCTGAGTGTTGGATGAAGAAGGAGAAGAAGAATACACATACATTGTTGGGCAAAAGTTGAGAAATAGTCATAGTATTATTTTATTCATTTTTATTTTATTTTATACCACTATAGTTATGTCAAAGCAGATTTCTCTGTGTGAAATTCAGGCTGATCTCCCCAGGGAGAGCACATAGCCACAAGTGCAGTGCCTACCCATTATTTTGTTCTTTTTCCTGTCTGGAACTGTATTAATTTTTTTCACTTATCAGAGTGGCTTTTTTCTACAGAATTTTGCCAGGGACAACCCCCTTGTTGCAGCGGGTTCTTTTACATGTGCTAAATAATTACGTGTAACACACAGAACCCCAGTTTATCGTCTTATCCAAAAGACTAGCACCCAGACCACCATTCATGGTCTATGGATGAGGGAAAAGTTTTGGGCCCAAGTGGGATTCGAACCACTGCACACTCTGACCCCAACTTTTCACTTTCTAGGCATGCACATTTTCTCTAGACCACTGATCCATTAATACATACCTTGTTGGCCACGGTGGTACCCCAGTAAGGTTCCAGGTGATGGTCGTCGATGTCTACCACGCTTTTCCCCAGCTGCTGGGCCAGAAGACGTGCTGTGGTGGTTTTGCCACTGCCTGGACTTCCCATCAGAATGATGTTGGCCTTTGGGCAGAACAAATAGTTAAATATACTGTAGATATCTGCCTGGACTTCCCATCAGAATGATAATGGCCTTTAGGTACAACAAATAGTTATAAATGTAGAGATCTTGGGAAGAACAAATAGTAAATATAATGAAGAACAAATAGTTATATAATGTAGAGATCTTCAACACCCTGTGTGTGTGTGTGTGTGTGTGTGTGTGTGTGTGTGTGTGTGTGTGTGTGTGTGTGTGTGTGTGTGTGTGTTGTGTGTGTGTGTTGTGTGTGTATGAGTACATTGCATATATATATATATATATATATCTTATATGCATATGGTGAATCATACTAGTACATGTGTAATGTCATATGTGCGTACATGTGTGCACAACTGTATGTGCATGCATTGTGCGTGTATGTGTGTTTGCGTACTGTGTGTGTGTTTGCATATGTGGTTGTGTGATGTGTGTGTTGTGGTGTGTGTGTGTGTGTGTGTGTGTGTGTGTGTGTGTGTGTAAAGTTCTGTAAGCTAAGATGGGCTGTTTGTGGGGAAGGGCTGCCAAGCCAACCTCATAGTCTCATACCCTCTTAATAGTTAGGCATGCACACACACACACACACACACACACACACTACACACACAACACCACACACACACACACACACACTAACCATCCTCTGATATCACAATTAGTGAACGACGTTAAAATTTAAGAACTAACAACTAACTAACCTACACACACACACACACACACACACACACACACACACACACACACACACACACACACCCACACCACCCACACACCAACCACCACCAGACCACACACTACACACACCTAACCAACCTCCACACACACACACACAACCACACACACACACACACACACACACACACACACACACACACACACACCACACACCACCACCACCACCACCACCACACACCACCACCACCACCTCCAACCACACACACACACACACACACACACACACACACACACACACACACACACACACCACACACACCACCACCACCACCACCCACCACCACACCTCCAACACACACACACCATTCAACACACCACACCCACCCACACACACACACAGAACACACACACACACACACACACACACAACACACACACACACACACACACACACACACCAACACACCAACCACACACACACACACACACACACACACACACACACACACACACACACACACACACACACACACAATCTCTCTCTCTCTCTCTCTCTCTCCTCTCTCTCTCTCTCTCTCTCTCTCTCTCCCACCACCACTACTAACACACACACACACACACACACACACACACACACACACACACACACACACACACACACACACACACACCACCACCACCACCACCACCACCACCACCACCACCACCACCATCACCACCACCACCACCTCCAACACACACACACACACACACACACACACACACACACACACACACACAGTGACACACACACAGTGACACACACACAGTGACACACACACACACAAACACACACACACACACACACACACACACACACACACACACACACACACACACACACATTCTAACATGAGATCTAGGGCCTGTGTCCCTCAGATCAAAACGATCAAAAGAGTTCACAGAGTTCACGACCTTGACTAAAGCTGCGAAAGCCACACCGAAATCTAAAACACACAAACCTTCCCTCCTAGCGCTCTCCAGTCATGCCAAGTCTTGTGGCTGTCAGATACGAAAGTTCGAACATTGCTCCAGATCACAGGTCGGTTTAGCTGCCTTACTGCTGACATCAAACATTGTGCACCACCCGTGAATCTAGTCACCATCTGCATCGGTAAAAGCACACCCCGCATCATAGTGCTGGAATTTTTAAAAAACCCAACAAGATCCTTTAAGTTACGATTTCACTTTCGACGTTGTTGTTTTTTGGACGTACGAAATGGTGTGCAAAAGATGACACACATTCGAAGCAACGCTATCTGAAATCAGCATGAAACAATAGGAGATATGTCATGGTTCGTCTCATTTTGTTGCTCGGAGATAAGACATGGGTTAAGCTAAGCTTGCCAGAAGTAACACACACCCACACGCGCTCAGGTACACAAACACATTGACACAACGTGGTGTGTTGAGTGTCAACTAGCCTTGACCTCAAGAGAAGGTCAGAGCTTAAAAATAGGCACTTGATAGAAAGTGTTACAGTGGGGGACGTTGATAAGCATTACCACTCTTCATACGAAAAAGAAAAATAGAGATTTGAAAAATAGTTTAAGATAAGAACGAGGGGTAGTAGGCCTAAAGACGAAAAAGAAAACCCGTTATGTGGGGTTCACTCTGAAAACTTTAAAAATGAAACTAAAACTTCGAAACTAAAACTTTAGCAGATCATTTCCTCTTCCGTTTTCAGAAAGGCCACACCTTTTATATTGAATAGGTCACCGACAAAAGGCTTTTATGTTGCACCCTCCAAAAGTCAGAATATAGGCCTATGTGACGATTTCGATTCTAGCCTTTTTAACAGCCCCCCCGTCCAGATCTTTGAAAATGCTTACATTCACCCATATAAAAAATGTAGAGTTCATGTTTGCAGGATTTTTTAGTGGAAGGCAAATCTGTACATTTTTCAAAGTAAAAAAAAAAAAAAAGTAGGTAGTATTGATGACGTCACACTTAACCCAACTTGTGTAGGATCAACATACGCCCATTACAGACCAACTACCACGGTTGTCAAGGAAAGTGAATTATTTTACATGCTGCTTACATCACAATGAAAAATTCCATGGACACACCCACCAATTAGTTGATCAATCAATCAGTCAATTAACCAAACCAGTCAAAAACCCAACCAACTAATCATCCAACCAATGTCCATGCACCATTGTGTAACAATTTATATCTGGACATCCTCCAGAAGTCTGTAGTATCGGAAGATAAAACTTTTAATGTCCGTTTACTCTGTGTTTTGATTCAAGTCTTCTGTTTTCACTTCTAGCTTCCTGACACAGTGTTGTTAATATATATATATATATATATATATATATATATATATATATATATATATATATATATGTATATAATGGTTTGTGGCGCCTGTCCTTTTTCTTGAACAGATTATTAGAAGAAGAGGGGGGGGGGGGGGGGGGGGGGGGGGGGGAGGAGAAGGAGGAGGAGGAGGAGGAGGAGGAAAACTCAAAGATGAAGAAGGGGAACAACAACAACAACAACAACAGCAGCAACAACAACAGCAACAAGAACAAAAAGAAGAACAAGAAGAACAAGAACAATGAGAGGAACAAGAAGAACAAGAAGAACAAAAAGAACAGGAACAAGAAAAAGCAAAAGGACAATGATGTAAAAAAACAAAATCTCTTTAACGCCTACCACAC
>CM060332.1:50201227-50203727 GCA_030674155.1 Stramonita haemastoma | reverse complement strand
TCTGTCTGTCTGTTTGTCTCTCTGTGTCTGTCTGTCTGTCTGTCTGTCTCTCTGTCTTTCTCTCTCTCTCTGTCTCTGTCTTTCTGTCCATTGGTTTTTGTTTTTAGTTCATGCTGAAGTCAGATGTGCTGGGCCTGACTTGTCTGGGGCTGTATGGCAGCACAACGCTTTTTTGTTCACATGACAGACAACACTAATGATGGTGGTAACAAAAATAATGACGATGGTGATGTCAGTTAAGAGTATGATGGTGATAGTGACAACAATCATGATGATGATTATGATGGTGGTGGTGACAGTGATGATGAGGAGGGGGGGAGGAGGAGGAAGAGGAGGAGAGGAGGATCATGTTGATGATGATGATGATGATGTTGATGATGCTGTTTATGATGATGATAGTGTTGATGATGATGTTAATGATGATAACGGTGATGATGTTAAGGATGAGGACGATAACGATGATGATGAGAAGGAGGAGGAGGACGATGATGATGATGATAACGTTGATGATGTTGCTTATGATGATGATGCTGTTTATGATGACGATAATGATGATAATGATGATGACGATGACAATGATGATGATGATGATGAATAAAAAAGCTAATGATGTTGCAGCATCTCTTACCGTTGCCGGGGTTTCTGCTGTTCACCAAAGACATCACCCAGCAGGCCCAGCTGTACAACACTTCAGGTCAGTCCTCTGTTTCATATGCAGTGTCCTACAGTTCCTTTGTTAGTTTGTGTCTTTGTCTGTTCTTAGCGGCACAGTTGTACAATACTTTAGATAATGCTGTGTCCTGCTCTGTCTGTCTGTCTGTTTGTTCTTAGCAGGCACGCTTATAAAATACATCAGGTAAGCCCTCTGCTTGCCTATACTTTATGTTACATTCTGTGATTGTTTCTTGTTTATTTGTGTGTGTTTTTTGATCATTTTATTTATTTCATACCACTTTATGTCGCAGCAGATTTGCTCTGCTTGAAATTCAGGCTTTTTCTGGGGGGGAGTGTGTCGCCACAAGTGCAGCGCCACCCATTATTTTTTTGTTCTTTTTCCCATCTGCAACTGTATTTGTTTCCCTATCAGAGTGGCTTAAATTTTCTTAGCAGGCGCAGTTACACAACATCTAGGGTTCGCTCTTTGTTTGCTGTGCTGTGTTCTACAGTTTGTTAGTTTGTCTCTTTGTTGCTTTATTTGTTTGTTTGTTTGTTCCCAGCTGTTACTGTTTTACAATGCCTCGGCATTGATGTATTGATTGATTAATCGTGTATTCATTATCGTTCTTTTTTATATATTTTTGATGTGTATGTGTGTGTGTGTGTGTGTGTGTGTGTGTGTGTGTTGTGTGTGTGTGTGTGTGTGTGTGTTGTGTGTGTGTGTGTGTGTTGTGTGTGTGTACATGTGTGTGTGTGTGTGTGTTGTTGTGTGTGTGTACATGTGTGTGTGTGTGCATGTGTTGTGAGTGTGTGTGTTGTGTGTGTTGTGTGTGTGTGTGTGTGTGTGTGTGTGTGTGTGTGTGTGTGTGTTTTGTGTGTGTGTGTGTGTGTGTGTGTGTGTGTGTGTGTGTGTGTGTGTGTGTGTGTGTGTGTGTGTGTGTGTGCATATGCATGACATGTCTGTTTTGTATGCTTGTATGTATACCTACTGCTGTAACTTGTTATTGCTTCTGCTGCTGTTACTGCTGCTGCTGCTGCTTCTGCTGTAACTACTTGACCTCAGCATCTGTCTGTGATGATGATGATGGTGGTGATGGTGATGATGGTGATGATGATGATGATGATGATGATGATGATGATGATGATGATGATGATGATGATGATGATGTTTCAGTGTCGGTGGCCCTGCCTCTGCTGGGGATGTCCATACCACGTGCCTGGTTAGTGCTGATGGGCAACACTATCACCCAGTATCCTTGATGTTATGATCATGTGTGGGTGTGTTATTTTATTTTATTTATTTTGTTCTTTTATTTCAAGGATAATGGAATAAGCTCTCATGTGCTTTTTAAAAATATTTTACATCCAGTCCTCATGCATTTGTGTGTGTGTGTGGGGTGATGTGGTGAGTTGGGGTGTGGAGTGTGGTGTGGTGTGATGTGATGTGGTGTGATGTGATGTGGTGTGTGTGTGTGGTGTGTGTGTGTGTTTATTTATTTATTATTTAAAAAATTTTTATATTCTTTTATATCGAGGATAATGGAATAAGCGCTTATGTGCTTTTTGACATCCAGTCACCGTGTGTATATAATGCAGTTTTGTAAATCTTGTCATCTGTTCGCACCACCTTACAATGGCATACTCTTACGAAAAGCAGAACAGGATTAAACGTGTGCGCAAGATGTTCTGCTCTGCATATGTTCCCACATGGGACTCCGGGGGGCGCAGTGCTAAAATCACTCCTTTTACCAGGTGCAAGTCTGGTCAGTTTCTGCTATAATTAACACCAGCTAGAATGGGATGGATAGATAGCAGCTGAAAGTGGGGGAAGACTGACAGCTGT
>CM060332.1:50193727-50196227 GCA_030674155.1 Stramonita haemastoma | reverse complement strand
GGATTGGTCTTTTCTTTGGGTGGAATTATTTTTTTCAGAGTTTTTTAAAAAATTCATTTTAGTTGCCAGTATATGAAATGGCCAGCACTGTGCTGAGTTTTCATACATGTACACAGTGAATAGTGTCATACTTTTTAACCAAAGGATTAGACACAAGTGGAAGAGTGGATTGTAAGCATAGGGTCACATGAGCTGAGGACGTTGTCACATGTTGCTGGTCCTGCTTACCCATTGTGTGATGCAGGTTTTGGGTTCAAACCTTCAATTGTTGTTTTGATGTTGTGTGTTAATCGTATCAAACGTGACTTGATATTGTAATCAAATGTGCAATAACAAAAAACGATGGTGATGGTATTAACTAAAAAGCAATCATAATCAATAACAGTTATTTAATTCATTTGTTTTCTTTGCCAGAGGAAATTTGGGGCTTTTTGTTTGTTTTTTACTTGGGTGTGGTTTTAGGTATGGTAATGAGCTTAACTTTATTTTATGCTGTTATATACTATGTTGAAGAGGAGGAGATGGACGCTGCCCTCAATATGCTGGCCCTAGAGAAGCTGAAGTCTGATGCCTCACTCTCCTATGACCACATAGGTTATAGGACACCTACCTACCTACCTATATACTGTGTGGTTTTCACTCGTTTGTGTATGTGTGAGCTAAATGTTAGTATGTGTATGAACTTGCTATGAGTTTTCACTGGTATGTATCTGTGTTATATAATGAAATGTCACATTATTGTATCGAGTTATATCTTGTTGGTTTTCACTCTAAATTATGTGTATGTATAGTCCAACAAAACGTTGGGGCTACAATTTATATCTTGTGGGTTGTTTCTGGTAATTTTGACACTCTGCCACATATTGAGTCGCATTGCACTGGAGGTCAAGGCTATTTAATTCAGAAAAACAGATTGAAAATGGGACAATTCTATAAAAAGTTATTACAAGTTGAAATGGTATACTGCAGAAAGTTGACAAAAGAGAAATCTGCTGTGACATAAAGTGGTATAGAATAAAAATAAAAAAAAGAAAAAAAAAAAAAAAGAAAAGAAAAAATGAGAAATCAAGTTCTGCATCATAACAGGTGGTCAAAATGAGGGCTTGGGTGTTTTTTTTAATGTGTTTTTAAAGCAAATGGAAACAAAATTACACCTTGATACTTAAGTACAAGATAGAAGAATGGTTATAATTTTATAATTAATCAAAATCTCAAATCAGCAACTTGACACTCCCACCTGCTAAAATTGCTCCTAGTGGAAAATTGGGTGAGGTGCAAAGCGACTCATTTTTTGGTGGAGTGTCACAAGTTATTATGCGTATGTATTATCAAGCAAAGCGTTATTGTATACAGTTATCAATCGTTGTCAGTTTTTACAAGTCTGTGTTATGTGAGCTCTGTGTTTGGATTGTACTTAATTAAAGTTGATGTTTGATTTCTTTGGATTCAAGCTGTTGTGTCTGTGGAGGCACAAGACTTAATTAAAATGAGTGTGTCACTTTTGTGTGTGTGTGTGTGTGATTCTAGATGTGGTGTTATGATACTGTCAATTTTCCTAGAGATGTGATGTTTAGACATAGCCAGTTTTCCTGTATCTCTTTCTGTTGATTATAGAACTCTGATATTCTTTTTATTCATTTATTTATTTTATTTATTTATTCTTTTATATCGAGGATAATTCACTGTCTGTGCATGGATTGAGGTCACTTCTCTTTTTTAAGTGAATGAGATTTTCTTTTTGTTTAGTTTTTTTGTTAATATGGGTTTTAGCTTTATTTTTTTGTTGTTTTTGCGAACATATGAGTTTAGATGTGTAACTTATGAGTTTATGGACATGCATTTTATTTATGCTGCGCACTTACGGGCATTATTGTATATTTTATGCATTTTATGTATGTGTGTTGTATGCACATTCACACACACACACACACACAAACACACACACACACACACCACACACACACACACACACACACACACACACACACACACACACACACACACACGTACACACGTACACATGTCACACACACACACGTACACACACACACACACACACGTACACACACACACACACACACACACAACACGTACACACGTACACACACACACACACACACACACACACACACACACACGTACACACACACACACGTAACACACACGCACGCACGCACGCACGCACGCAACACACACCACACACACACACACACACACACACACGCTTTTGTTTACTACTTGAGCAATAATTCAAGCACTTGTATTATTTTTTAGGCACGAGTAGCCAATGCTGATTTTTATTTGTTGTTTGCTGTATATAAGACAGGCACAAGGCGTGTTTTCAATCCATGTGTTGGGGATTTGTTGGTGGGGGGTTAGCTTTGTGGTCAGAGCATTACGCTCGCAAACAAATTCAGTTTTCAGAAAAGAAAAGAAAAATAATGGGTGACGTGCTCTCCCTGGGGGAGAGCAGCCCAAATTCCACGCAGAGAAATCGCTG
>CM060332.1:50187733-50193627 GCA_030674155.1 Stramonita haemastoma | reverse complement strand
TTTTAAACCCTTTATTTTTTAAAATTTTTGTTAATGCTTTGCCTTCTTGAGTGGCGAGTGATAACACAATCAGTGAGTGTTCCTTTTTCTCCTTTTTTTGTGTATGTGTTGAGATTCTATACCAGTGTTGTAATGTGCATGTGAGTCAGAGAGAACTGACAGAGTTTGTATTTTTTTGTATTATATTGAATTTCGTTGTGTTGTTTTGAATTGCATTGTACTTCAAAGGCAAAGTCAAAATTTGTTGTGTTTGCATTATATTGTATTTTACTGTATTATACTGTATAATTTATTGTATACCACAGCAGATCTCCTGTCTGTGTGAAATTAGGGCTGCTCTCCTCTGGGAAGATGTGCATCACCACAAGAGCAGCATCACCCATTATCTTTTTTTTTTTGTATATTGTTTTTCTGTCTGCTGGGTTATCTGTTTCCCAATCAGAGGGGAGTTTTTTCTTCATTATTTTTTGCCAGGGACAAGCCTTTTTTTGCTGTGGTATGTTTCTTCCGTTTTGCCTTTCGGGAGGAGCAGGCCATTGTGTGCTGGTAGTAGTGGATGACAAGAAAAACCAACATCCCAGCATGCACACAGGTGTCATGTTCTGACACCATCCCCGAAGTCACAGTGCAGCTACCTATATGGAGGGGAAGAAAGAAAATGGTCACACACGCAAAAAAATCTCACCATTGGTGAACTTCGGAGTGATACATGAGGAATAGAAAAAAAACAAACCAAACCCAACAACAAAAACTTGAGACCCCAAAATTCTCTATCCTGAGGAGTTTTGAGTGGCATACGGTTAAAAAATCACCACCACCGATATCATTGTTAAAAACAAGGCTTGGCAAAATTCCAGAAAACAATCGTCTTTCTTTTTTTGCTTTTTCTATTATTGCAGTATTGTTGGGGGTTTGTTGTGTGTGTTCTGTGTGTTGTGTGTGTGGTGTGGTGTGTGTGTGTGTGTGGTGTGTGTGTGTGTGGGGGGGGGGGCGGGGGGGGGGGGGGGGCGCCCATGTACATGCGTGTGAGTGTATGCATGCTTGGTGTATGCTGGATATCCTGTTTGAATTGAGGGTTTAGGTGGAGTGATACCACTGAAAAAGCATGGATTACAGCGACTACTGTCTCATGACAATGTCTTTTCACTGCTCTTGTTCAATGTTTATCGCTCACATCTCAGCAACAGGTGTTTTCATGCTCGTAGCCGAGGCGATAACAGACACACACACACACACACACACACACACACCACACACACACACACACACACACACACACACACACATACACACACACAACACACACACAACACACACACACACACACATACACACACACACACACACACACACACACACACACACACACACACACACACACACACACAACACACACACACCACACACACACCACACACACATACACATAACAAACACACCACACACACACACACACACACACACATAACAAACACACACACGCACACACACACAAACACACACAACACACACACACACCACACACACACACACACACACACACACCACACACACACACCACACACACACACACACACACACACACACACACACAGAGGAATCAGAACTTGCCATCAATGTTCATAAGAGGTGGAGAAGAGGGAGGGAAGAGGAAGGGGGGGGGGGGGGGGGTGTTAATTGTAGGAGACAGTGTTGCACATTGTTATGCTTTCTGTGGCCAAAGTTGTTAGTATTGTGTTGTAGGTGTGTGGCTGAGGTGATGTTGATGGTAGAAAGATTAAAAACCTTCCATTGTCTGCCCTGTAACGTGTTGTGTGAGAGAGAAACAGGTTTAAGTGGGTTGTTGATGATGATAGTGGTGGAGAGGGTATGTGTTTGGTGGGGACAGTCTGAAAAATGTTATATAGTCTAGGATTAAGATTTAATCTGTTTGGTGGGTTTGTTTTTTTTGTATTGTGTTTTTTGGTCCTGTCGGTTATCAACACAGGTTTTAGAGTGTTTAAAATTGCTTTGCAGCATTTAATTGTTGGTGGGGTTTTTTTTGGGTGGGGTGTGGGTTGATATTATCAGGTGGTGTGTGTGGTGTGTGTGTGTGTGTGTGTGTGTGTGTGTGTGTGTGTGTGTGTGTGTGTGTGTTGTGAGTGAGTGAATGAGTGAGCATGCATGTGTGTGCATGGCATGTGTGCATTGTTTGTTTATTTGTTTGTTTGTTTGTTTGTGTGTTTGTGTGTGGTGTGTGTGTGTGTGTGGGTGTTGTGTGTGTGTGTGTGTGTGTGTGTGTGTGTGTGTGTGTGTGTGTGTGTGTGTGCGTGCCTTGTGATGATGATGATGATGATGATGATGATGAGATGATGATGATGATTTGATGATGATGATGATGATGAATGAAATGAGGCAGTAGGATTATTGTTTACAAAGAAAGAAAAGAAAACAAAACTGAGCATTATGTCAAAATTGTTGAGAAAAAACCCACCCCAATAACTATGGAGTTTGTTCAGAAACACCAATAGTATTCAAGAACATACCAGGTGATATGGCTTTTTTTGGTATGCAGGCTGGTTTGGTTAGACAGCAACTATTGTTGTCTGTCATATCAGCGAAAATTGCGTTGCACTGCCGTTTAAGCGCCTGACAAGTCAGGCCCAGCGCATTTGACTTTGGCATGGGGAGAGAATTGTTATCTTGTAAGTTGTTTTTGTGGGAAAAAAAGGCAGAAAAACTGGACCAAAAATGCAGGGCTAAAGTCACAAGCTTGTGAAATCTAACTTGGATTTTAAGACTTCTGAAAAAACCCAAATCTTTATTTCTGACTGATGAATTAACTAATAAGCAATCATAACGGATAACAATTATTTCATCTATTATTCTTCTGCTGAGGAAATATTTTTGGTTGTTTTTAACTTGTGTGTGGTTAAAACGTATATTTCTGAGATAAACATTATTATTTGCTGTTTTATATACTGCGTGGTTTCACTCATGTTGTGTGTGTGTAAGTGGATTGAATCAATATTATTGTGAGGTTTCTTTTTTTGGGGGGGGGAGGGGGGGGGGGGAGGGGGGGGGGAGGAGGGGGGATTGGTCTTTTCTTTGGGTGGAATTATTTTTTTCAGAGTTTTTTAAAAAATTCATTTTAGTTGCCAGTATATGAAATGGCCAGCACTGTGCTGAGTTTTTCATACATGTACACAGTGAATAGTGTCATACTTTTTAACCAAAGGATTAGACACAAGTGGAAGAGTGGATTGTAAGCATAGGGTCACATGAGCTGAGGACGTTGTCACATGTTGCTGGTCCTGCTTACCCATTGTGTGATGCAGGTTTTGGGTTCAAACCTTCAATTGTTGTTTTTGATGTTGTGTGTGTTAATCGTATCAAACGTGACTTGATATTGTAATCAAATGTGCAATAACAAAAAACGATGGTGATGGTATTAACTAAAAAAGCAATCATAATCAATAACAGTTATTTAATTCATTTGTTTTCTTTGCCAGAGGAAATTTGGGGCTTTTTGTTTGTTTTTTACTTGGGTGTGGTTTTAGGTATGGTAATGAGCTTAACTTTATTTTATGCTGTTATATACTATGTTGAAGAGGAGGAGATGGACGCTGCCCTCAATATGCTGGCCCCTAGAGAAGCTGAAGTCTGATGCCTCACTCTCCTATGACCACATAGGTTATAGGACACCTACCTACCTACCTATATACTGTGTGGTTTCACTCGTTTGTGTATGTGTGAGCTAAATGTTAGTATGTGTATGAACTTGCTATGAGTTTTCACTGGTATGTATCTGTGTTATATAATGAAATGTCACATTATTGTATCGAGTTATATCTTGTTGGTTTTCACTCTAAATTATGTGTATGTATAGTCCAACAAAACGTTGGGGCTACAATTTATATCTTGTGGGTTGTTTCTGGTAATTTTGACACTCTGCCACATATTGAGTCGCATTGCACTGGAGGTCAAGGCTATTTAATTCAGAAAACAGATTGAAAATGGGACAATTCTATAAAAAGTTATTACAAGTTGAAATGGTATACTGCAGAAAGTTGACAAAAGAGAAATCTGCTGTGACATAAAGTGGTATAGAATAAAAATAAAAAAAAGAAAAAAAAAAAAAAAGAAAAGAAAAATGAGAAATCAAGTTCTGCATCATAACAGGTGGTCAAAATGAGGGCTTGGGTGTTTTTTTTTAATGTGTTTTTAAAGCAAATGGAAACAAAATTACACCTTGATACTTAAGTACAAGATAGAAGAATGGTTATAATTTTATAATTAATCAAAATCTCAAATCAGCAACTTGACACTCCCACCTGCTAAAATTGCTCCTAGTGGAAAATTGGGTGAGGTGCAAAGCGACTCATTTTTTGGTGGAGTGTCACAAGTTATTATGCGTATGTATTATCAAGCAAAGCGTTATTGTATACAGTTATCAATCGTTGTCAGTTTTTACAAGTCTGTGTTATGTGAGCTCTGTGTTTGGATTGTACTTAATTAAAGTTGATGTTTGATTTCTTTGGATTCAAGCTGTTGTGTCTGTGGAGGCACAAGACTTAATTAAAATGAGTGTGTCACTTTTGTGTGTGTGTTGTGTGTGTGATTCTAGATGTGGTGTTATGATACTGTCAATTTTCCTAGAGATGTGATGTTTAGACATAGCCAGTTTTCCTGTATCTCTTTCTGTTGATTATAGAACTCTGATATTCTTTTTATTCATTTATTTATTTTATTTATTTATTCTTTTATATCGAGGATAATTCACTGTCTGTGCATGGATTGAGGTCACTTCTCTTTTTTAAGTGAATGAGATTTTCTTTTTGTTTAGTTTTTTTGTTAATATGGGTTTTAGCTTTATTTTTTTGTTGTTTTTGCGAACATATGAGTTTAGATGTGTAACTTATGAGTTTATGGACATGCATTTTATTTATGCTGCGCACTTACGGGCATTATTGTATATTTTATGCATTTATGTATGTGTGTTGTATGCACATTCACACACACACACACACACAAACACACACACACACACACACACACACACACACACACACACACACACACCACACACACACACACACACACACGTACACACGTACACATGTACACACACACACACGTACACACACACACACACACACGTACACACACAACACACACACACACACACACAGTACACACGTACACACACCACACACACACACACACACACACACACACAACGTACACACACACACACGTACACACACGCACGCACGCACGCACGCACGCACACACACACACACACACACACACACACACACACACACACGCTTTTGTTTACTACTTGAGCAATAATTCAAGCACTTGTATTATTTTTTAGGCACGAGTAGCCAATGCTGATTTTTATTTGTTGTTTGCTGTATATAAGACAGGCACAAGGCGTGTTTTCAATCCATGTGTTGGGATTTGTTGGTGGGGGTAGCTTTGTGGTCAGAGCATTACGCTCGCAAACAAATTCAGTTTTCAGAAAAGAAAAGAAAAATAATGGGTGACGTGCTCTCCCTGGGGAGAGCAGCCCAAATTCCACGCAGAGAAATCTGCTGTAACATTAAGTGGTTTGAAATAAAACCAAAAAATTAATGGCCTGGGTTCAAGCCACCACCAAGACACCTGTTCAAGGGGATTATTTCTCCCTGATGTTTCCCAGGGAAACCTGGTTGTATACTACCTTTGATGAAACTCAGAACTGTAGGCAAAGAAAAAAAAAGCACACACAAAAAACAAGAAAGAAAAAAAAAAGGATTTGTGAGTGTGAAGTGTACAGGTGTAACTTGCACTGTGTGGGTTGCCATGCACTTGAGTTTTGCACTTGCACCATAGATATGGGGACAGGATAGCTCAGTGGTCAGAGCACT
>CM060332.1:50167733-50177733 GCA_030674155.1 Stramonita haemastoma | reverse complement strand
TTCATTCTAAAAAACAACAACATTTTTTCAACCAAAAATCATGTGGGTTCCAACCTCCCCCTCTACACCCACTGTTCAGATTTAGATCAAAGCACAACAAAAAAGCTGTGGCAGTACATGTGTGCTGATAATGTTAACTACAGACTGCTGGGAGAGATGCAGATGAAGCTATGACCTGGGTAATGGACATGACATGGCAAAACGAAGGTAAAAAGGAAATAAGGTAACAGCACACTCCTACAAGAGGTCTTCAACCCTGTACACAGTGTAAAATAAAGCAGACTTTTTCTTATACCAGATTGTGTTTAAAAAAAAAAAGTAGGGGGGCGGGGAGATTGCCTTTTCTAATGTCAGGTTGTAAAAAAAATGTATACATTAATTTTGAAATAAAAAGCTAAAACATTTTTAATTGAACCATACACACAGGGAACTTAAACAGGAGTATGCAGCCTTTGTGCAATACACTGATGACAAATGCCTGTTGTATACCATTCTTTAAATTTGCTGCAGCACAAATACACACACAGACACAGACACACACACACACACACACACACACACACACACACACACACACACACAAAACCAGACACACACACACACACACACACACACACACACACAGACAGACAGACACACACACACATACACACCAAACACACGCACACACACATACACGGGGACTGGGTGTAAAAAAAAGTCACACGAATACCTAATACCTATTCCATCATCTTTGAAAGAATAAGATAAAATAAACACACACACACACACACACACACACACACACACACACACCACACACACACACACACACACAACACACACACAAATCTATCAAATGCACACAAATCTATTACACACACACACACACACACACACACACACACACACACACACACACACACACACACACACACACACACACACACACACACACACCCACACACACCCACACACACACACACATCTATCAAATGTACACAAATCACACCACACACACACACACACACACACACACACACACACACACACACACACACACACACACACACACACACACACACACACACACGTACGTAATTCTACCCCTTACAGCTGGGGAACAGACAGCCCCAGACAGGCAAATGCTGCCTGAACAAAACCCTGAAGTCACTACTGACCTACACAACCATGCCAGGCTATGATGTTAACAGAGCTACCAAAATTTACAAAAATGCATACACACGGGGACAGGATGTAGAAAAACACACAGTGCTTATTTCATTACCTTCAATATAAAAGGATGAATAAATTTTTAAAAAATGACTATACCCACATTTTACAATGGACAGTGGAAAGAAAAATGGTATCACTTTGCACTCAATATTTCAAATTGTGTACATAAAAAATGTAAACGGAACATCAGGTTTTAGTGATCAAGTCTAGGAAATCTACGAAATGTGAATATGATTGACAAAAAGAGAAAACTAAAAAAACAAAAAAGCACTTTAAACTAAACTTTCTTGCTGAAACGCTTTCTATTTGGACAATGCGATTTAGAGCACAAAAAAAAACCAAACCAAAAGCCACTCCCTTAAAGTAGTACAACCAAGTGTTTCATTCAACAGCTTGTAAAAAAAAAAATTACGACTAAATACTAAAAACCACACACACGCTAAACCATTTGCTAGTTTCACACGACCCAGCTTTTACGAAATAAAAGTCCCATAAGAAAGACTGAACAAAACCTACAACCTACACCACACTGTATTATCGCAGTGTTCTGCTAGAACACATTATTTCACAACATTTGCCACAATTTAATTTTAGAATACATACATTTATAATGAATTCGAAAAACCTTAGCTCAAATGCAAACATATATTACCAAAAAACTGGACAACTGAAAAAAGTAAAGAAAAAAGTATTCAGCAATGATCACACCTTGATGTCAATTCTTTCACATTACTCGTGACAATTCACTCTAGTCTTGCCAATACAACCACTTTTTGGGGAGGGGGGAGGGGGGGGGGGGGGTGGCTCCGTAGCATTTTCTTCCAGTTATACCTTTCATTCTAAAGAAAAAAAAAATTCAACAAAAAAAAACGTGGGTTCCAACCTCCTTGACCCACTGTTCAGATTTAAATCAAAGCACATCAATAAAAAAAAGGCTGTGGCAGTGCATTTGTGCTGATAATGTTAATCACAGACTGCTGGGAGAGATGCAGATGGAGCTATGACCTGGGTAATGGACATATCGCTGACCTATGGCAAAACAAAGGTAAAACGAAATAAGGTAACAGCACACAATACAAGAGGCCTTCAACCGTCTGCACATTATAAAATAGAAGGCATACATTTTCCTATGCTAGATTGTGTAATAAAATAAAACCAGGGTGGGTTGGGGGTGGGGTGGTTTTTTTTTCTAAAACCAGGTTGTCAAAACATGACATTTACAAAAAAAGAAGCTAAAATATTTAATCAAACCACACACACACACAGGGAACTTAAACAGGGGTATGCAGCTTTTGTACAATACACTGGTGAACATGCCTGTTGGATACTATACTTTGGTTTTGCCTGTAGCACAAATCCACACACACACACACACACACACACACACACACACACACACACACAGTGCAAACTCCACTTTCCCCAAAAGTCCTTCGAATGAGACTAAACCGACACTCCGTGTGTAAAAGCACTTAGAACATCTTGCACACAGATTAAATCCTGTCCCGATTTTCGAAAGAATAGGCTATTGTGTGCCGGTGGAAACATGACAATTTACAAAAGTGCATACATACGGGGACTAGGTGTAAAAAAGCACACGAGTGCTCTTATTCCACTATCCTCCATATAAAAGAATAAATAAATAACAAAAATAAATACTAAATAAATAAATAATGACACACACGTACACAAACACGCACTCCCGTTAACCTGACCATTCTGCCCCTCCTTTGATTACCTCCCTTTTCCAGCAATGCGACCTTGCTATCTCCCAGTATTCTCCCCTTTATCAAAAAATGCATTCTTAACCTAGCTAAGGTTTGGAAATACATTTTCTAAGGCATCTTTTCGAATGAGTATTCAGTTGTACATTGTAAAATATCCTCTACTTTTGTTTAAAAAAAATTTTTTTTCTTCTAAAATGCTCCCTTCCTCCACCTCCCCCTACACCCAATCAAATCGACTCCCTTCTCCCATATCCCCATCCTCAAGACATTACATCTCTTTGCCCATCACTATAAATACTACAACATTTTAATATCCCCTCCTTCCCTCTTTCTAGCATCCATTTCCCTAAAATTCTAACACCTGTCCGTCCTACTACCAACTGTAGTAGTAGAATCCCATATCTATCTTACTATCAAAAGTAGTACTTTAACCATTTTTGTAAATTGTTTTATTGTTCGCATATGTCTTTGAAATTTATACTATGAGAAGTAGTACTTGACTAATTTTGTAAATTGTTTTATTGTTCGCATATGTCTTTGAAATGTAGAGCATGATCTGAATAAACTCTGCTCATCCATTTACTCTCAGGAAAGCTCCAAACCAAAAGAGAAAATGTTCCGCCATTATGTCAGCATAATATATCTGTTGCCTACCTGCTTTTTGTGTCCACATGTGGGGTCAGGGTTAGGGTTGAAGTTAGTGTCAGGGTTAGGCCTGGGTTAGTGTTAACAGTTAGTAGCGGGTAAGGGCTGACAGTCACTTGGTCGGACTGTATGTTAAAATGCATGTGGACAACAGCAGGCAGAGAAATGGTATGTAGCTATAGACAATGGTACGTAGCTATAGACACAATGGTATGTAGCTATAGACAATTGTGTGTAGCTTGCAATAGAATAAAGATTGAATTGTTCAACGGTCCTATCAACAGCTACGGCAGTGCAATGGACTTCAGTGTCCACACAAATTTCCAGTTTTAATTTCGGGCCCGAGGCATTTTTTAACAAGTTGCATTTATTCTATTAGTTTTCTGACCAGTTGTATCTATTAAAAACGTTACCCAAAATAAACCGTGTTAGGAAAACAACCAGTCCGCCTCTTTTTTTCTATCCCCACTGCTCTCAATGTGCATGCCTATCCCTCCTATATACCCCTTTCCCCTCCGACCCGATACCTCCTCCCAATAACTACCCATTTACACACACACACACACACACACACACACACACACACACACACACACACACACACACACACACACACAACGCACACACACACATACAAATCATGTCCCGCTTATAAAACTGCACATACACAGGGACTAGATGTAAAAAAGCACATGATTGCTTATTCCATTATCCTCGATATAAAGAATAAATAAATAAAATAAAAAACACTAACACACACAACACACGCAACACGCACACACACACACACACACACACACACACACACACACACACACACACACACACACACACACACACACACACACACACACACAATGTAGGGGAAGGGGGAAGTACACGAGTGCTTATTCTATTATCCTCAAAAAATAAAATAAATGTAAACATAACAGACTACCGTTTTGTAAAGTCTTAAGATTTTTAGCACATACTTCTACTTCAGCAAAGATTAGAGACTTTGCTCATTTTCCACGTGTATTTTTGAGGCCCGACACTTAGCTGCTTATTAACCACACAAGTGATGGAACACATTAAGTAAATTATCTACTTTTGAATCACTGAATGTTTGTGGGTCGTTTTAAAAAATGGTTTTTAACCACAAAGCACTGCCAGGTATATATGCACGAAAGGGCAGATTATCATAAAATTATTTCCTTTCTAATTCCATCTTATTCAATGAAAGAAAAATCTTTATTAAAAAAATTACCAGTTCCACAAGGCACTAAGAGAGGACTTGTAATCACTAATTTTTTATGATTTTTTTTATGTATCACAAACAATGACCACCGAGTCCTACAAACAATGAAACTTAAAAACAGCATCTTTTCAAACATTTTTTCAAACCTACAAAAAAAGCATTCCTGATCAACCATTTTCCAGTCCTTAAATTCAATGTCAGTCATGTCAATGCCAGAATTCTCTAGAAACCTTTGCATCAGAAAAAAAAAACACATTCTAAAAAATTGTAAAAAAACGAAAAAAAAAACTTGCACATTTATCAATACTTCGAAAGAAGTAAACCGAGTACCACCAAGGGAATAATTTACACAGAAATGTACTGGTCTGCTTTTAAATTTTTTTTATATAGTAGATTGAAAACAAGTTAAATTCTTTGATTTTGCCAACATTTTTCGTTGGATTTTATGCACGCTGTCTCAAACATTCTTTTAAAAAATCCTAGTGTGACATGCATGCTGTCTGACAATGATGACATTTCTCGGAAAGACTTGCAGCTCTAGTGTGTTTATGCATGTAGTCTGCTGCACTTTGATTCAATTTGTTGGGGTTCATTATTGCACTTAGCGGTATATGCCGTTCTGTTATGCATTTTGTCAGAGCTGATGGCACCTCTCTCTCTCTCTCTCTCTCTCTCTCTCTCTCTCTCTCTCTCTCTCTCTCTCTCTCTCTCTCTCTCTCTCCCCTCCGCCCCCCCCTCCCCCCCACTGGCGTTGAGGATGTCCTCTCGATTCTGGTGTTCCGCACTGAATGTCTTCAAGATGAACTGGTGTTCCGCTGGTGTTCCGCACTGAATGTCAAGATGGGCTGGTGTTCCGCACAGAATGTCTTCAAGATGCACTGGTGTTCCGCCCTGAATATCAAGATGCACTGGTGTTCCGCACTGAATGTCTTCAAGATGCACTGGTGTTCCGCACTGAATGTCTTCAAGATGCACTGGTGTTCTGCACTGAATGTCTTCAAGATGCACTGGTGTTCCGCACTGAATATCTTCAAGATGCACTGGTGTTCCGCACTGAATGTCTTCAAGATGCACTTGTGTTCCGCACTGAATGTCTTCAAGATGCACTGGTGTTCCGCACTGAATGTCTTCAAGATGCACTGGTGTTCCGCACTGAATGTCTTGTGTTTCGCTGGTGTTCCGCACTTGTCTTCAAGATGGGTTGGTGTTCTGCAGAGTCGAGATCTGAAGATTTAAAAACATTTTTTTAATAAGCCACCTTTAACTCGGTTTTATTTATCAGAATACTGATTTAATCTCTTTTTTTTGTGAAATATGCATTCCTAATGTTGAAGATAATCGTAAGTTTTTGTGTGTGATGAGTTTACATAATTAGGAATCTTCTCACTCCGATTGCTCCCCGATTGTTTTTTTTAATGTAATGTCCAGTGCTAGTGTGAAGTTTAATTTATTCTTTCGGAACATTGGTGAACCTCCGGGCCTAAGGCAAGCAACAAAACCTCCAGCTACCCCCCAAAAAACAACAAAAGCAAACAAAAAATCTACCTAACCCAAAATCAATCCCAACCCAACACAGTCCCTGCCCCCTCTCCCCCCCCCCCAAAAAAAAAAAAAAAGAAAAAAGAAAAGAAAAAAAAGAGAAGAAGCTAAGTCGAAACGACAGACATACATGCAAGGACAGCGAAAAAAAAAAAGCAAACACCGAAAAAAAAAGCAAACACTGACATATACACAGAGAAAGAGCGAAAAAAAAAGCAAACACTGACATATACACATACACAAAGAGCGAAAAAAGCAAACACTGACATATACACATACACAAAGAGCGAATAAAGCAAACACACAAGGACGGAAAAATCAGAAAAAGCGAACAGACAAAACTATACTCATGGACAGATAAAAACTGAAAACTCAGATGCTGATATAACACATACATAAGGACAGGGAAAAGGACATGAAAACATACACAGAAGGGCAGACAAAAACAAAAAATAAAACAGACATAAACACAGGTAGAGATAAAAACAAAAAATAAAAGACAAGCTATATACACAGGTACAGACAAAGGTAAAAAAAACCAAAACAGGCACACAGACAAAAATGTAAAAAGCAGACAGACATACACAAGTACAGAAAAAATCCCAGACACAAGGAAAGACAAACTATTTTATATAAAAAGACACATACACAATGACAAAAAAACCGAACACAGGCAAGTATATACAAACGGACAAAAACCGAAACAAAAATGCAAACCACACTCACGAACAGACAAACAGTCCAGCAAACGACACAAAAGATATGGAAGACAAATGCACAACACAAAACACACGCTGACACACACGGAGACTGACTGATCACACATGGTTCTCACCTGCTCTGTGACATGCATCGCGCCCTAACGAAGACTTATGATATTGTCACTGACTGGATTCGTGTCAGCAGTTCATGGATGTTACTGGTCCTTGAAGTGAGTGTCCCCTGCACGACAGTCTGGACCAGGCAGCCGTGATGCTCGGTGTGACAGAAGCAAGCCTCCTGTCTCCTCTGTGCAACAGACAGGGGGGGGGGGGGGGGGGGGTTCCTGTGGCCCAGCTTTCTGGACAGTTCTCCGGAATCTGATGGCACCTGGTGACCAGACATAAAGGTGTCGCTAGAAACAAGGCGGGTCTGGGTGTGACAGCAATGTTCCTAGCATTTGATTCCAGTGCAGACAGTGACTGTAACTACTGACCCAAAGTTATGAAAGTTTCCTGATCTAGCTCTTACGACTGTGTAACCTCAACACTCTGCACTGGTTCAACTTTACACATCTTTGCTAAAGGCAAAGATATTGAAAATTAGTAATTTTCATAAACTTCGATAAAAAAAAAGGTGCTGGATTATAAACTGATTTTTAAAAAAATGTTATCAAAATAGCTCTGCTTTTGACAGAATACTCCTACATTTACACACTTTTAAGTTCTTTTTAACATTTCACTGTCGGCTTTTCTTTTACCTTAGGCCTAGATCAGCTGAATACTAAGTTACTTACACAACACCCCTCACAAGCAGCCCACAGAGCTTTACAGTTTACAGTCTTTGAGAGATTATCTAGCAAACCCTAAGACAAGAATCCAAACACGCCATGTACGCGTGTGCAAACCACACTGAAATTATTAACGTTTATAAGTCAGCTGAAATACAGACACACGTCCCAAATCATATACTTACTAGTTAGGTCATGACGATGAAAGTGAAGGTCTCCGAAGTGACGTCTTGAAGACGAGGTTTCCCTAGGTGACGTTTCGATGAGGAATAATTTTCGGAGGTGACGTCTTGATAATGAGAAGTTTTCGGAGGTGACGTTTTGATGATGAATAGTTTTCGGAGGTGACGTTTTGATGATGAATAGTTTTCGGAGGTGACGTTTTGACGATGAATAGTTTTCGGAGGTGACGTCTTAATAAAAAGTTTTCCGAGGTGACGTTCTCGGTGAAGTTTTCGGAGATTTCTTGATGAAAAGTTTACGGAGATTTCTTGATGAAAAGTTTACGGAGATTTTTTGATAAAAGTTTACAGAGATTTTTTGATAAAAGTTTACGGAGATTTCTTGATAAAAAGTTTACGGAGATTTCTTGATAAAAAAAAAAGTTTACGGAGATTTCTTGATGAAAAGTTTACCGAGATTTTTTTAATAAAAGTTTTCGGAGATGACATGATGAAAAGTTTTCGGATATGTCTTATGAAAAAAAAATCAAAGATGTCTTAGAAGTTTTGAAGATGTCGTAAAAGTTTTGAAGATGTCTTAAAAGTTTTTGAAGATGTCTTAAGTTTTCGGAGATGTCTTGGTGAAGTTTTCGGAGATATCTCGATGTTTTCGGAGATGTCATGATTAAGTTGCAGTTTCTGCAACAACCTAGTTTTTAGTGAATGACGTGGTCCGAGCTGAAGATCTCCCAGAACCGAGTCGTTGGAGGAGTTATTGCGGCCCTTTGTTCCCCGAGGAATTCATAGGCATACTGGACGGATAGATGGGAGGTCTTGATGATGACTAAGTTTTCCGAGCTGACACCTTGATGAAAAGTTTTTGGAGGTGACATCTTGATCATGAAAAGTTTCGGAGGTGACGTCTTGATGAACATTTCAGGTGACGTCTCGATGGAAGGTCCAAAGTGTTGAGGATGGAAGTGACGTTCCGAGCTGATGGCACCAGTACAGGGGAAACAACTGCCCTAGAACTGTCTTGTGATCAGCATAACTACATCACCCTGATGTTAGTAACGCCACAGCCTAACGTTAGTAACGCCACAGCCTAACGTTAGTAACGCCACAGCCTAACGTTAGTAACGCCACAGCCTAACGTTAGTAACGCCACAGCCTAACGTTAGTAACGCCACAGCCTAATGTTAGTAACATCACAGCCTAACGTTAGTAACATCACAGCCTAATGTTAGTAACATCACATCTTAAGGGGTTAAAATGAACTAAGAGGGTTTGGAAAACACTTGAATTGTGAGGGAGTGACAGACAGTGTCCCTGGTCCTGCTCTGAGAAGAAGCGAGCTACGCACAGAAACAAGGTCTGAGCTGCCTTCACTCCCATAGCAAGGTCAACACACAAACCTTGTTGGAACTGACAAGCTATGACATCTTCCCTCCTATCTACCGGAAAATGCCTGCAGTCAAATGCCTGTGCCTAATTAAGGTTTTTGCACATCAAGTCACACACCATGAGGTTCCCTCGCTTTGGACCTTAAGTGCTTATTCCATTATCCTCGATATAAATGAATAGTTGAATGAATAAATAAATAAATAAATAAATAAATACACAGATAAATAAATAAATAAATAAATAATAAATAAATAAATACACAGATAGATAGATAAATAAATAAATAAATAATAAATAAATAAACTTGCAATGAATGAGCCAAAGTTAACGTCAACTTTATCATGGAAGAAACTAATTTCACCCAGCACTGTCAGTGCCTTCAAAGATGGTGTTCTTTCCGGAACACCAGGATCACTGTCACCGAGACTGCTCCTTCATCCCTTTTGAAAAAGTTTTAGTATTAGTATTTGTTGAGGGGTCTTTGTATCTAAGGGGGGAGGTTTAAGTTTTAGTGTTTTTGGTTGTTTTGGGGGAGGGATTTTATTTTCTATTTTAGTTTTGGGGATTTTCCTTTATTTTCCTA
>CM060332.1:50152733-50155233 GCA_030674155.1 Stramonita haemastoma | reverse complement strand
CCGAGGTCCCGTGTGCGAACGCACGCAGAACATCTTGCGCACACGTTAAATCCTGTTCCGTTTTTCGTAAGAGTAGGCCATCGTGTGCCGGTGGGAACAGAAATTTACAAAACTGCATACACACGGGGACTGGATGTAAAAAAGCATATGAATGCTTATTCCATTATCCTCGATATAAAAGAATAACTACTACTACTACTACTACTACTACTACTACTACTACTACTACTACTACTACTACTATATGATAATAATAATAATAATAATAATAATAATAATAATAATAATAATAATAATAATAACAACAACAATAATAACAATAATAATAATAACAATAATAATAATAATATAATAATAGTAGTAGTAGTAGTAGTAGTAGTAGTAGTAGTAGTAGTAGTAGTAGTAGTAGTAGTAAGTAGTAGTCGTAGTAGTAGTAGTAGTAGTAGTAGTAGTAGTAGTAGTAGTAGTAGTAGTAGTAGTAGTAGTAGTAGAGAAAAAAACCGGTCAGTACGCGAAAATCTCACCATTGGAAAACCTGGGGAAACTCGAACAAGGGAACGAAGAAGAAAAAAGGGGGAAAAAACAAAACAGGAAAAAAGTAAGAAAGACTAGTACCCAGACCACCACCACTCAGAGTACAGTAGATGCTTCAGCAGGGGGCGAAACCCGAGGCTCCTTGTCTTGTGGTTGGATGTGTCAGCTCTTCTCCAGCGTCCATCCTTCTGCAAGCACCAGAGTTGAAGAATGGCGACACCTGATTTATTCCAGTTATAGTTGAAACTTTGTGTTATATCAAAATCATTATCCTATTAGTATTTTTGATTGCAATATGCTTTTGCTGTTACACTTTGTCACATCATCATCATTATTTGATTGAACTATTGTTTGACATTTATTGCATCGTACTGTTCCCCATACTGCCCTCATCACCTTCTTGTAGGAGTATAACACTAGTCTGTGCACGTGGATATTTCACTGAAACACACACACACACACACACACACACACACACACACACACGCACACGCACGCACACACGCACACACACACACACACACACACACGCACACACACACACACACACACACACACACACACACACACACACACACACACACACACACACACACACACACACACCACACACACACACACACACACTTGTCTAATACGTGTGTGCGTGCATGCATGTATATGTGTGGGGTGCGAACGCGTGCGTATAATGTGTAAATAATGGTGATCATATGTCTTTTCTAGTCAATGGTTTTTAAGAACATTGTATCTAAACATTGGTGTGTGTGTATGCGTGTGTTTGCGCGTGTGCGAGCGCGCGCGCGTGGAGTGTGAGTGTTTGTGACATTTTTATTTGAAGTTATCATATAATGTCTGAACAAATATGAAATGTAGCTACTTCGTGTGTTTGATTCTGATTTGTATCAATATGCCTGTCAGTATTGTAATTGCCCTTCAGGGATGATTAAAGTGTTTTCGACTTGACTTGACTTGACTTGACTTGACTTGAATGTCCCTTTTTGTAAAGAGACGTAAAATTGAATACCACACCTGCACTGTATCCTGTCAGCCACGGCACCTGACATACCTAGTACCTGGCCTGGCCTGGCCTACCTTTCTGAATAATGGTTTGATTGTCTTAAAGTCCCAGCAGAGTCATCTGATTTAGGAACTGTATTACCACTAACTGAGGACGGGATAGTTCAGTGGTCACAGCATTCACTTTCCCCAAGCTGAGGTTAAGCAGCAATTAGCGTGGTTACCAAGTGGATGGGTGACCATTTGTGGGTCTTGGCTTCAGTGCTGTTCCCCCAGTTCACCCAGCTGTAAATGGGTACCTGCCCTCTTTAGGGTCAGAGAAGGTAAAGCAGTGAGGGGAGGAGATGGGCGCCACCCTCAATATGCTGGGCCCTAGAGAAGCTGAGGTCTATGATGTTTCGCTAACTTACGACCACATAGGTCATGGGACGCCTTTACCTTTAAACCACTAACACCTTTCTTTCTATGAAAGGGTAGACACAGTGGTGATGTCATATGTGTGTATGATTATCTGCATGTGTTCATGCACAGGCTTGTGACACACAGTTTGGTAGGCATGACTGTCAGGGAGGAAGGAATCGGTACCCGAGTTCCTAACAGGAGATGCCAGAAGCCTGTCAGTGTGAAAAACATCCCTACCTTCTGGAAATTCTGTGCTATGAACTGCATCTTTTCTATCCCTCTCTTTCTTTCTGCCTTGCTCCTGTTCTTCCTGTCACCTCCACCTTGTCTATTTTCTGCCTTCTTGGTCCATTCTCCCGCCCTTTTTTCTCTCCAGAAAGACTTCGAAATTTTTTCCCACACCAAAGTCGTATTACTGGGGCATGACTTATCACTGGCTTAAGGGCAGTGCAACGCATTTTTACTTATATGACAGACAACAATGGTTTGCTGTCTGAGCGTTCAACGACAAGGACGAGGAAGAAAAAGTACAGGAGTTCACCTAGAA
>CM060332.1:50121810-50152633 GCA_030674155.1 Stramonita haemastoma | reverse complement strand
TTTAAACCGAGGCCCATGTGCGAAGGCACGCAGAACATCTTGCACACACGTTAAATCCTGTTCCGCTTTTCGTAAGAGTGGGCCATCATGTGCCGGTGGGAACAGATGACAATATTTACAAAACTGCATACACATGGGGACTGGATGAAAAAAAGCACATGATTGCTTATTCTGTTATCCTCGATATAAAAGAATAAATAAATAAATAAATAAAGAAATGAAATAAATAAATAAACACACACACACAATCAGTATTCTTCCCCATTAAAAAAAAAGAACTGCACAGAACCCATACTGCTGAAAAACACAATGTGTACTTCTGGGGAAGAGTTATAAAGCATTTTGTAATCCTGATACTTTGAACATTATATTGAATAATTTACATTCAAGAGGCACATGTGTCAACAGTGGATGTTTGGAACCACTGCTTGCTGAGTGACTGAACATTGTAGTTCTCTTAGATCTGCAAACAACTGATTTTAGGTTATTACTCTTTTATGGCTTCCTACTGCATGCCTGAAAATACTTTCGGTTATGTTTTCAAGCAGGCAGGATAGCTAAGTGGTGAGAATGTTAGCTTTCCTGAAGTCAAAGTTAAGCAGCATCGAGCGTGGTTACCAGTTTGATGGGTGACCGTTTGCGTGCCTTGGCTTCAGTGCAGTCCCCCCAGTTCACCTAGTTGTAAATGGGTACCTGCCCTCTTTAGGGTCAGGGAATGTAAAGCAACGAGGGAGAGGAGATGGGCACTGCCCTCGATATGCTGGCCCCTAGAGAAGCTGAGGTCTCTGATGTTTCACTCCCCTAAGATCACATAGGTTATGGGACACCTTTACCTACCTTCTATGTTTTCAATTCATTCAAATGATTCCTTCCCTAGACTCGTTCATTTTTGTCATGACTGTGTGCATGTTGCAGGTCTTTCCACCTGAGCCTGAACAAGAAGGATGCCCTGAGCGGGGAGGACCTCACCCTGTCCCAGCTGGGCATCGTGCCCGGGGACCTGGTCTTCCTCCTGGGCCCAGATCTCTCCAGCAACAACAGCAGCAGCAGCAACGTCACCTCCTCCCCCTCCACCTCCGCCAATAACTGTGGCAACGGCACTGGCACAGCAGAGGGTGGCAGTGGTGTGGGGAGTCAGGAGAGTGGAGGTGGTGGTGGTGTGGGTGGGGGAAAGGAAGAGGAGGAAGGGTCGCAGGCGGTGGAGTCAGCAATGTCTCAGAACTCCTGGCAAGAGAACAGCCAGGATCAGGAAACGTCGGGACTTTCTGATGTGGGTGAGTGGATTTGGGCAAATTTTTTTAAAATTTTTTTTTTTTTTTTTTAATTCCACAGCAGAGACTAAATCAGTAAATGATACTGGTAGGAATGTGTGAGACAATTGTAGAAAAACACATGCATTTTGGTGTTGTGTTTAGACATCGTCCCTGAAGTCAGAGTACAGATACCCTAAGGGTGAGCAAAGAAATGGCAGCATAAGCAAAATCTCACAATTGACGACCCTTGCAGCTCAAGCCAAAGAATAACAACAACTACCACAACTAGTTCCTTATGTCATTTACTGAAATCGATGAAGTGATATTTCTAGATATAGAAACTGCCTTCAGTAGAGAATCACTAACCTTAAGTGTGGAGATTTGTATGTGACCTGCAAATCATACATTCAATTTCATTGAATGATTGATTGGTTCATTGATTGATTGATTTATTCACTTACTTTGTCACTTATTCATTCAATTATCTTTTCAATCACTCACCCACTCATTCATCCACTTACTCACTCGCTCATTCACTTATCTGTTCCCTCCTTCCCTCCATCACTGCCCCCCCCGTTCCCCAGACGGTCATCCCTCCTGCAGTGGTGCAGAGAGAGACTCCCCCTCCCCCTGCCCCCTGGAGGACCCCGAGGTGAACCGCTGCCTGCAGGAGCCTCTGCTGTGCCGGGAATCGACCCCCGCCTCTGTGCCCGCTCTGCTGCGTGACGTCTTCAGCGCCGCAGCCTGTGGCACAGCGGCCGATGCCCTGTGGGTGGTGCTGCACACACTGATGCTGGAAGTGGGCTTCAGACCTCTGCAGGTGATGAGGGGGTGTTTGGGTGGGATGGGGGGTGTTGAGGGGAATAGGGGTGGTTGTGTTAGAGTGAGGGTGATGATGATCATAAGTATATGGAGGAGGAGGAGGATAGTAATAATAATAATGAGAATAATAATAATAATAATAATAATAATAATAATAATAATAATAGTAATCATGATGATGAAAATGACAGTGATATAACTTTGATGATGATGATGATGATGATGATGATGATGATGATGATGATGATGATGATGATGAAGATATTAATAATAATAATGATAGTAGGCACCCATCAGTCTCAGAAGACTATGGAGTTGCACTCGAGTCTTTAGAGTGCAAAGCCTGGGCAAGTAAGTATGGAAGGCAAACTGTTATAATAATAGTAATATTATTATTATTATTATTATTATTATTATTATTATTATTATTATTATTATTATTATCATTATTAATGATGATAATAAATGGAGTTTATATAGCGCTATAGTAGTAGTAGTAGGCACCCATCAGTCTCGGAAGACTATGGAGTTGCGCTCTAGTGTTTAGAGCGCAAAGCCTGGGCAAGTATGTATGGAGGGCAAGCTGTTACCCGTGCAGCAGACCCCCCCTCTCCACGGCACTGGAATGATCCATTGGAAGGGCATTGACCGATACGAAAGGTTCCAGTACCGTCGCAGGAGCCACCAGAACGTTGCCATATACAGCCCCGAGCCGCTCTGGGACTCCAACTCCCTGATTTTTCCTCAGGGATGGTGTCTAAACATGACACCTGTGTGCATGCTGGTTTGTTATAATTTTGTCATCCGCTCCTACCGGCACACGATGGCCTACTCTTCCAAAAGGTGGAACGGGGTTTTAACGTGTGCGCAAGATGTTCTGCGTGCATTCGCACACGGGGCCTCGGTTTCGAGTCTCATCCGAATGACTTTGACATTCAGTTCGATTTTTTCATCAAACTGGGAAGAAAGGGCGAGGCTGGGTACGAACCCAGAAACTCACGATTTACATATTGGCAGGCAAACGTCTTAACCATCCTGCCACCGTCCTTCCTATATCACTCACTCACTCAGTCCCATGTCCCAAAGGACGTAGGGGGGACATGAGAGAAGATGCAACGGAGATCTTTTTCCATGCTTCACGATCCTGTGTGGCTAGTAGGAGGCGTTGCAGGGGTTGGGCAGCCCAGTCTTTGATGTTGTCAACCCATGATTTCTTTTGGCGGCCTCTTCTTCTCTTGCCCTCGACTGTTCCTTGCAAGATGGTTTTTGCTAGGGTGTTGTGTCTTGTGGTGTGACCAAACCACATCAGCTTTCTCCTCTTTATGGTGGAGAGCAAAGGCTCTTGGGGGCCCACACGCTTTTTGATTTCTTCTTTCACATAGTTATTGGTCTTGTGTTCTTTGTATGATATTTTGAGGAGTCTTCTGTGGCACTTGTTCTCGAATGCTTGGATTCTTCTCTCTAACTCTGCTGTCAGAGTCCATGATTCACAGCCATATAGGAGGATAGATATCACGAGGGATTTGTAGAGGTGGTATTTGGTGCAGAACCTGATGTTGTTGCTTCTGATGATCCTCTGGAGTCTGACTAGAGCAGATGTTGCTGTTGCAATGCGAGCTTTCACTTCATTGTTTGATGTGCCATCTTTTGTTAGGATGGAGCCTAAGTATTTGAATTGGCTCACCTCTTCCAATATTTCTCCATTCATCTTTATTTCTGTGCTGTCATTACTCGCGCTGTTGACCATGATCTTCGATTTCTCTGTACTGATCTCCATGCCGTATGCGCTCGCTCGATCTGTTAGACTGTCTGTGAGGATTTGCAGTTCTTGTTTGCTGCTGCCCATGAGGTCAATGTCATCTGCAAATCTGAGGTTGCAGAGGGGTCTTCCACCAATGGAGATGGAAGTGTGGTGGTTTTGCAGTGTCTCTGTCATGATGTTTTCGAGGAAGAGGTTGAAGAGTACAGGTGAGAGAAGGCAGCCCTGGCGGACTCCAACCGTGGTCTTGAAGAACTCGCCCATGTGATTGTTCATGAAAACTGCACTTCTTGCATTCTCATACAGAGCCTTGATGACTTCAATTAGGCAGTTGTCAGTGTTGAAGTGCCTGAGTACTTGCCAGAGGCCGTCATGCCATACCCTGTCAAAGGCCTTTTTGAAGTCTATAAAATTGTGGTACAAATCTTTTATATCTTTTATATAGTGCTATATCTTGTAAAAAACAAAGCAAAGCACCTATATTCAACATATTCTCACACACGTGTTTAGACATGATCATCAGCCCTAGAGGTTTAAATACAGCTACCTTGATGAGAGGCAGTCAGTTGCAGATAATAATAATAATAATAATGATAATAATAATAATAATAATAATAATAATAATAATAATAATAAAAGGAATTTATATAGCGCTATATCATGCAAAAACAAATCAAAGCGCTCGCAGAATGAATGTTTCTCTGTGTCTGTCTGTGGCAGGAGGGGGAGCTGTGTCTGGAGGCGGGGTGGAACAAGCGCGGATTCTACAGGCAGGACTACCGCCACCTCTGTGTCCACTCCCACCACAGCTGCTCCCTCATCGCCGTGCCCATGGGCCAAGTGGTCGTCGTGCATGGTGAGGGGTTCAGGTCCCCGCTCCCTTCCTTGTCTCTTCTTGGCTGTCTTTTCCAATCCCCCCCCCCCCCCCCCAAAAAAAAAAAAAAAACAGAAATAAATATTGTCAGCCAAACAAAACAAAAAAGAAAAAAAAGATTTTCTCAAATCTATAGTTTGGTTCTATTTTTTCTTGAAGAGTGGTCCAAAGTTGATTTTTAAACGTTTTTTTGTTGTAAGTCTTAACAGTCAGTTGTTTTCCTGTTACATAATATGTAAACAAAGTAGAACAGAGAGAGGAATGGAGGGAACTGGTGTCAAGTCTTTGGGGATGCCCCCACGGTCCAAGGACTACAGGACAGATTTATAGATTGATAGATAGAATATGTGTTAGTGTTGATGCCTGTTTTGAAGTTTTCCTTCTTCCAAACCATGATGACAATATGAAACTTGGAATCATGTGCATATTGTCCTGTACGTTATGATTGCTATTCATTTCTTCCCACCAAATGTGGTTTGAAAGGGTGATTTTTCATGTACTGTGAAACACACATTACATCACATACAAATTCATGTTCTGGTCATTTTTAGTGTCATTTTGTGTTTTCAGGTGTGACGAACGGTGACCCCCCACTAAAAACAGACCCCCAGTCATTGAAGGTGGGGGATTATGTGCAGAGTGGTGACATGGACAGAGGTAGGTCAGGATGTGTGAAAGACATCGTGGGGGATCAGGCTTTTGCTGGGATTTGTGCATGAGCATTTCACACTGCTCTGCTTCATTCCCAGTAGTTTTCAGTCCCTCCTCAATACTTCGTTTTCCTCTTCCAACTCTCAGACAGCAACTCCTGTTTTCTGTTATATGAGCAAAAATGTGTTACTTTGCCGTTAAGCGCCTGGCAGGTCAGGCCCAGTGCATCCAACTAATTGAGGGCAATGCCACATTAATTTGGACCGTTACTAATTCAATTTTGACATCATAATCTTCCTCTTTTTTTTTTTTTTATCAAAAACATCATCATTATAAACATTGGGCAGTCACATGACTTTTCTTACAACCTCCCCCTCAATTTCATAATATTTATTAACAATCACCAAAGTTGCTTAAGTCAAACATTTTGGAAGTAATAAATCAAGAGAACTGATTTTGAATAAAGTGTGGGGAGAATCCAGCATGTTTTGTACTTTTAATGTCAAGTCAAGCCAAGTCAAAAATACTTCAATCCTCCCGTAAAGGGCAATTACAACACTGACAGAAACATCAATACAAATCATAATCTCAGAAGTGAAAAACCTCTGATTGATGCTTCTGATCTAGGGATGTTGCAACTCAGAAATCATTTCAGTCATGCTAACTAGTGAATAATATGCTGTATTCATGAAATATGAAGAGTTTATTTTGTTGTGTCAATAAGTCTATATGACTTTTATGTCAATAAATAATGTCTGATTCTGATTCTGATTTCTGATTCATGGATCAATGCCTCTCATCAGATCCAATTTTACAGGAGAAGTGAAGGGGTGTGGTGTGGGGTGTTGCAGATGTGTGTGGGCTGTACAGTAACCTGGAGAGGCTGTCACGGGTGGTGATGGTGTGGTGTGGGGTGTTGCAGATGTGTGTGGGGTGTTGCAGATGTGTGTGGGGTGTTGCAGATGTGTGTGGGGTGTTACAGATGTGTGTGGGGCGTTGCAGATGTGTGCGGGCTGTACAGTAACCTGGAGAGGCTGTCACGTGTGGTGAAGGATGAGATCTGCCATCCTCTGATGGGACAGCTGTCTGAAGGTGTGTGTGTGTGTGTATGTGTGTGTGTGTGTGTGTGTGTGTGTGTGTGTGTGTGTGTGTGTGTGTGTGTGTGTGTGTGTGTGTGTGTGTGTGTGTGTGTGGTCATCTGTCTGAAGGTACAGACATCCCTCTGTGTGTGTGTGTGTGTGTGTGTGTGTGTGTGTGTGTGTGTGTGTGTGTGTGTGTGTGTGTGTGCATGTGTGTGTGGGTGGGGGGTGGGGTGGGGTGGGTGTGGGTGTGTGAATTGTGTGTGTGTGTGTGTGTGTGTGTGTGTTGTTCATGTGCCTGCATGTGTGTGTGTAAGAAGAGAGGGTGTGTTGGTGTATGCATGTAAGAGTGTATGGGGAAGGGGAGAGGAAGAGCGTGTGTGTGTGTGTGTGTGCGTGCATTTATTGTGTTTATTTATTTTATGATTTATTCTTTTATATTGAGGATAATGGAATAAGCATTCATGTGCTTTTTTACATCCAGTCCCCATGTGTACGCAGTTTTGTACATCTTGTCCTCTGTTCCCACTGGTACACAATGGCCTACTCTTACGAAAAGCAGAACAGGATTTAACATGTGGGCATGTTTTGTGTGTATTCGCACATGGGACCTCATGTGTGTCTGAGTGTATTGCATACTCTTTTCTGTGCTGTTAGATAAAGAAAAAAGAAAAAAGTGCTTTAGTCAATGACTGTTGACACTGTCATTACATTGTATTTTTTTCCCTGTTTTCTTCTCTGCAGTGTGTGGCTTTGCAGTGTCTGTGGGCCTTCTGTCTCTCTCCTATGAGGTTCAGGTAAGACTGTGACTCTGTGTGTGTGTGTGTGTGTGTGTGTGTGTGTGTGTGTGTGTGTGTGTGTGTGTGTGTGTGTGTGTGTGTGAGACTCTGTGTGTGTGTGTGAGACTCTGTGTGTGTCTGTGTGTGTCTGTGTATTTGTGTGTCTGTGTCTGTTTTTGTGTGAGAGAAAGAGAGGGAGATTGTGACAAACGTAAGCTGTTGCTTTCTAAGTGCTCTCTGGCTCTTGATGTGTTTTGTTCCTGTATAACTGAACGTTTATGCATGAGTATTCATATGTGAATGAACCCCCCCCCCCAACCCATTGATATGTGAGAAATGCTTGCCTGGGTCTCTGATATTGTTTTGCATTATTTAACATTTATTTATTGATTGTTTTTAGCTATGCTTGCTTGTAACCCACATGAGTTCCTTGTGTTTTTGAAGTAATAAAAAGAGAGAAAGAGTGAAAAATGTAAGCATTATTATTATGAAAAATGTAAGCATCATTATGATGAAAAACATACCCATCATTTGTTTGATTGTTTTTAGCTATGCTTGCGTGTAACCCACATGAGTTCCTCGTGTTTTTGAAATTCTAAAAAGAGAGAGAGGGAAAAACGTAAGCCTCATTATGATGAAAAACATAAGCCTCATTATGATGAAAAACATAAGCCTCATTATGATGAAACACCTAAGCATCATTCATTTCATTGTTTTTAACTCTGCTTTCTCATAACCCACATGAGTTTCTCATGCTGTAGAGAAAAGTAAAGAGTTCTTATTCCTATCGTTCGTAGCTGAAGGTGCTGAGTTACCTGCCGGCCAGTGCAGTGACCAGGGTGGGGCAGGTGTGCCGGTCACTCAACGCTGTCTACAAGGACCCCTGTGTGTGGAGACGCCTCTACCTCAGGGAGTTCGGACGTGAGGATCTCAGATTGGTGTTTTTTACCTTTCTTTTGGGGGACTGGTTGTGTGTGAAATATACACAGTATTTTTATCTTATGCGGAGGGAGAGGGGGAGGTGTAAGTGGAAAAGATATTCATGACCAACACTTCTTTTTAGTTTTTTTTTTAATTTGGATTTAATTTTTTCTTAAAGGAATTGTGAGTATTATCAAAGCTGAAGTTGTTTTTGTTAACTTATTCCTTACTGACCCATTTTTACTATGCCTATCTCTGTATACTGGCCGTTTCTGTTGATTATTGTTGTTTTTTTTAATGCTAACTAAAAAAATACTCAGCACAAGTACATGATATTTTCAGGGTTTATTTGTTGACATGTAGGTGGAAGGTCAACGTTGAAAGCCAGCTGCCAGATTTTTTTTTTTTTTAAACAAAAGTTGACGTCATTGACCTGAAACAAAATCCGAAGGTCAGATCCTACATTCGCAGTGGATGGTCGGGAGTGAGTTAAAAGAGAACTGACTGTTGAGAAAGAAGAGGTCTATGCAAAAAAAAGAAAACTTGATAGTTGCATATATGTACTCTGCCATATTGGTGTGGTTGATGTCAGTGTTTTATCAATGTTATCGTCAGTATCAAAGTGCGTCTCGTCTGTGTGCAGAAAAAGAAGACAACAGCCTGAACAAGAACTGGTATCAGGTGGGCTCTCTCTCTCTCTCTCTCTCTCTCTCTCTGTTTACAGCTGTCTGTCTGTCTGTCTCTGTCCCCCATTCTCTCTGTGTCCTCCCCCCCCCCTCTGTCTCCCCCCCCTCCCTCTCTCTCTCTTTTGTTGTTGCTGTTGTTAATGATGAATACTCAGCTATCATTATCTATCTTTTTAAAGATTAATTAATTTATTTATTTAATCTTTTATATCAAGGATAATGGAATAAGCACCCATGTGCTTTTTTCACATCCAGTCCCTGTGTGTATGCAGTTTTGTGAATCTTGTCATCAGTTCCCCACCGGCACACAATGGCCTACTCCCATGGAAAGCAGAACAGGATTTAACGTGTGCCTAAGATATTCTGCGTGCGTTCGCACACAGGGCCTTGGTTTATAGTCTCATCAGAAGGACTTTTGGGGAGCAGTTTGTTCATGACCCCAAATAAAGAAAGAAGTAAAATGAAATTATCTTTGTCAGCTATACAAAGAGGCCCAGGTAAAGAAAAACATAAAAAAAATCATTGGCTTTGTCAGTCATACAAACAGTCCAAGTAAAGAAATAAATGAAAAAATAATTGTCTTTGTTAGGTGTACAAGGAGGCCCAAATAAATAAAGAAAGAAATAAAATGACATTTTTCTTGCTAGTTGTACAAACAGGTCCATAATTGTCATTGTCAGTTGTACTAAGAGGCTCAGGGAAATAAATGAATAAAATTGTCTTTTTCAGTTGTACAAAGAGGCCCTACAGCTGAGGAAGGAGCGTCGACGTTTGTCTCGCCATCGCCAGCAGATGATGATGAGTATTCCCCCTTGGCTGCACCCCCCTCACGGCCACTTCACTCCCTTTCCCCCCTCAGGCTTCCATGGGGGTGTCATTGGGGGCGACTACGACCTCAACCCTGACTTTGCCTCCAGTAAGGAGCGTTTGGTTTTTTGTTTGTTTGTTTGATTTGTTTGTTTAATTGTTCGTTGTAGCTTTTATTGTTTGTTTGTTGAAGCTTTATTGTTTGTTTGTTTTTTTGTTGTAGCTTTTATTGTTTTTTTGTCATAGCTTTTATTGTTTGTTTTCATAACAACTATGACCCCAATCTTGCATTTGCTTCCTGCAACAAGTATATTTCTTTGTTCGGGTTTTTTAAAATTATTATTTGTTTGTGTTCTATAAGCTATGATCCCAGTTTGCTGTAATGAATGATTGTCTGATTGATTGCAGAATGAATGAGTGTGTGACTGAATAATTATAGAATAATGGAATGACCGATTGTTGAATAGTGAGTTGAATATGTGACTGATTGTTGCATAGGGAAAGAAATGAATGATTGTGAAACAAAATTGAATGAATGTGTTAACTTTTTGTAGAATAAAGGCATGATGTCTGTACAGAGCACAGGAAAACTCCCACACCCGATAGAGGCTGTTGCAGAGCGCACATATGCACATACACACACACTGAACACACACACACACACATACACACACACATGCACACATCAGTGTCAGTGGAGTTAACATCAGTGCGGACTCCACTCTCCCCAAAAGTCCTTCATGTCATGTGTCATGTCTGCCTGTGGTCCCTTCTGGGGCATAGGCCGCCAACTAGCTGTCTCCAGGCATCTCGGCTCTGGGCTAGGCGTTCCAGTTGTCCCCACATCTTGCCCATCTTTTTCGCATCTGTATCCAGGTCCCGGCGCCAGGTATTTCTAGGCCGCCCTCTCTTTCTTTTCCCTTGTGGATTCCAGGTGAGAGCTTGTCTTGTCATGCTGGATACAGGTTTCCGCAGGGTGTGTCCTATCCATCGCCAACGTCTCTGTAGGATTTCTTTCTCAACAGGCTGTTGTCTGGTTCTCTGCCATAATTCTTCATTACTGATCTTGTCTGGCCAGCGTATCTTGAGGATCTTCCTGAGGCAGGTGTTGATGAAGACCTGGATTTTCTTCATGGTGGTGACGGTGTTTCTCCAGGTCTCTGCTCCATACATTAGTATTGGCTTGATGATGGTGTTGAAGAGCCTGGTCTTGGTGGCGATGCTGATGTCGCTTGATCCCCAGATGTTTCTGAGCTGCTTGAAGGCTGCCCTTGCTTTACCGATGCGGGTTCTGACGTCTGTGTCTGTTCCTCCCTGTGTGTCCACGATGCTGCCGAGGTATGTGAAGCTTTCCACCTCTTCCAGCGCTTCTCCTTTGACTGTGATGGGTAAAAGTCCTTCGGATGAGACTATAAACCAAGGCCCTGTGTGCGAACGCACGCAGAATATCTTAGGCACACGTTAAATCCTGTTCTGCTTTCCATGGGAGTAGGCCATTGTGTGCCGGTGGGAACAGATGACATTACAAAACCGCATACACACGGGGACTGGATGAAGAAAAGCACAAGAGTGCTTATTCTATTATCCTCGATATAAAAGAATAGATAATAATAATAATAATAACACACACACACACACACACACACACAACACACACACACTCACACACTCACAGAACACACACACACACACACACACACACACTCACAGAACCACCCCCCCCCCCACACACACACACACACACTCTCTCTCTCCCTTCACATGACTCCTCTGTCATTTCCAGCCATCCCCCATCCTCTAGGAGGAGGCCAGCCCCGACACCCCAATCCCTTCTTCCCTCACGGGCCCATGATGCCCGGCGGCCCCTTCCACCCCCGACCTCGCTTCGATGACCCCTTCGGCCCCGGGTCAGGACCCCACTTCATGGCCCTGGGCCAAGGGCCACAAGGTCATCGACCTCGTCCACCTTCAACCGCTCTCTGGGAGGTCATCGCTTCATGTGATCAGTTGTTGGGATGTCGAGTTTGTTTGGGTGGTGTGTGGGGTGGTGGGGGTGGTGGATGGGGGGTGTTTGGGGGTGAGAGAGAGATCAGTTATGGCTGCTGCTTGTGTGTATGTGTGTGAGAGAGTTGTGTGTGTGTGTGCATTACACATGTGCGTGTGTGTGTTTGTGTGTGTGCACTACACATGTGTGTGTGTGTGTGTGTGCATTACACATGTGTGTGTGTGTGTGTGTATGTGATCAGTTATGGCTGCTGCTTGTGTGTGTGTGTGTGTGTGTGTGTGCGCGCGTGTGCGTGCGCTTGTGCAAGTGTGTATAAGGGGTGGAGGATGTTTCTCATTACATTCAGGTGTAGGTCTACTTGCTAGTGGTTGGTGATGGGCTGCTTCAATTTCTACTGTGAAAAACTCTGTGAAGAAATAACTGTTAGGACACAACCGGCTCTATTTCTTTAGTTCTGAGCATTGTGTTCTCTCTGTAACAACAGAGAGACAAAATAATGTATATATAATATTTGAGATAAAATACTGTATGTTTCACCAGATACATGGGATTCTGTATCAAGGAAGGAAGGCTGAATGTGAGATTTTTTTTTCTTTTTTTTTCTTTGAGATGAGATATCCTACAAAATAGAGAGATGTATTGCCTTTAGTACAGTTGTTCAGCAGGGAAGAAAAAACTGCTGAAAATCGATGATGTTTAGGCTGCATTCAGAGGCTAAGCCATGGTGTGACATAAGCAGTGTGAGTAGTTGGTTGATACGTCAGTCAGTTTTTTTTTTCTCCTATCAGCCAAACTTTGTCCACACATAATCTCCCAGAAAATTAGAATAAAGCTCTCTTTGAGTGAAGTGTGATTACCTAATATTTCCAGGTATTTCAGCCCCAAAGATCATTTTGTATAGAAATCGATGACAAGCTACAACAGAAAAATAAAAAAGCTTATAACCCAGGAAGTACAGTGGTATTTTATGTTATCATCCCCAAATTTGGAATGCATGTGGCTACCTTAATGGTGGTAAATGGTCTCAATTGTAAATTGTCATCATTAGAGAACCTTGGAGATCTATCCAAAGAAAGAAAAAATATCATTAGCTGTCTACCCATAACATATAGAACTTAGTGGAATTAAAGAAGGGTTGAACATGCAGGAATTTAACACTACCCCCTACCCCAGAGAAAAGGAGAAAAAAGAAAATAAAAGACAATTTATTCACACACATAATGGTAAGATAAGCAATTATATGGAAGCACATGCTCATTGTAATGTGAGCAGTTTGATCAATTTGGTGGTGGTATTAATTGAATTTAGTAGAGGCACTGAGATTGACATAGCTTTGTTCAAATGTGTGTGTGTGTGTGTGTGTGTGTGTGTGAGAGAGAGAGAGAGAGAGAGAGAGAGAGAGAGAGAGAGAGAGAGAGAGAGAGAGAGAGAGAGAGATTGTGTATTGAAAACCTCCCCGATTGTGAACATCAGTCTGTTGATTTTTTTTTTTGTGCCCAGAGAGAAATTTTCAGTTTGCACTGGGAAAATTCTGACTATTGAAGAATAATAAAGTTTATCTTTCTCCAGGAAAGCTGTGCATGTTGTTGTGGCATGTTGGTTCACTTCAACTATGGCAGATTGTGTGCATGTTGTTTGTGTTGCTGAAAGCATGAGAGAACATATGTACACGCACCACACACATGCACACTCAGACATGGACACACGTGTGCACACAGACACACATGTACACACATATATGCATGCACAAACACACGCACACACAACTACTTTAACAAGCAATATAAAAAAATTGATAAAAAAAAAAGCAAACGGTAGAATTTGCAAGTGAGGTTTTTTTTTTCTTCATTGATCTTTTTTATCCCAGAAGTTTTAAACCCAGTAAACTCCCTCTCTCTCTTTCGGATGAGACTATAAACCGAGGCCCCGTGTGCGAACGCACGCAGAATGTCTTGCGCACACTTTAAAACCTGTTCCACTTTTCATACGAGTAGGCCATTGTGTGCCGGTGGGAACAGATGACATTTACAAAACTGCATACACACAAGGACTGGATGTGAAAAAGCATATGATTGCTAATTCCATTATCCTCGATATAAAAGAATAAATAAATGAATAAATAAAAAAACAAATTTCTCTCTCTCTCTCTCTTTTTATGACATATGTCATGAAAGAGTACAATGTAATTCAATATTTTTGCATACAGCACTACATTGCATTAACCTAATGCTGATATAATCATATTCAGTAAGCATGGTTTTCTAGTCTGGTAACTGTTCTGAAAATGCAACAGTTAATGAATGATTTCAGCTATCAGATGTATGCTGTACTTGATGTATGTATTTTGTATGTGCTCATGTGTTAATATTGTCAAGTATAAGTCTTTTATGAACTTTGTTCCTAGTTGTGCTGTGTTTCGTTGTCAATGTGAACCATTTTGTTTAATGTTTTGGTCTTACTGTGAGGACTTCATGATTTTGGAACAATCCTATTTATTCAGGAGTACAATTTTTGGTACATGCCATGGTATATATATAATTATGCCCAGGTCTTATCAAAGGTTGCGAGAAATTATATTTTATTTTCCTTCATCTTCCCATTTTTGGCCCTTCAATTGTATTGTAGCCAAAGGCTGATGTGCATTAAACCACTTCAGCTCTTTTCTACATCCAGCCTTCATGTGCCTCTGGTTTTGTAAATTCTCTCTCGCACTGGCAAAGGCTTACTCTTTCAAAAAGCAGAACAGGTTTTAGCCTGTGTGCAAGTTGTTCTGCATGTGCTTGCACATGAGACCTCAGTTTATTACAGTTTCATCCAAAAGGACTTTTGGGGGAGTGGAGTTTGCACAGATGTTTAACTCCAGGGGAAAAAAAAATGCAATGCAAATGCTCTAACCACCAGGCTATCCTGTCACCCTTATATTTAATAGATCAAGTACATTTCAATGTAAGGAAGAGAAGATAGTGAGACAGGCAAAAGCAGAGAGAGAGAGACAGAGAGAGAGAGAGAGTGAGACAGATAAAAGGTCTATATATATGTGTCTAAGGTCTTGTACACATTCTCTACACACTTCCAAATTGAAAAAAGTCAAATTCAAATACTTTATTTTCAAAAAAAAAAGGATAAATTTATGTAGGTTACAAGCAAAGGATTCAACACATAATCATTCACACATGGGACTCTGAACAAAGAGCTTGGCCAAGGTTTCTGGTTCTCGTATGATATCTGTGCCTATTTGCATTACTTTTCATTATTCAAAAATATGATTTTAAAGTCATTGTGATGCTTCCTGTTCATTTTGCTTTATTTCAGCTGTGAGGCGGCTACCCAACCCCAACTCCAGTATTTTAACTGAAGGGGGAGGTAGGCTTTTCCCAATGCTCTGACCAGCAGTGACACAATGACCGACCAACTTCCACAATGATGTGTTCATTCCAATATGCTTTTAAAACATTAAGTGACAAAAAGCTTAATTCCAGCTATGTAATCTGTACAGGCAGAAGGCACGGACACCCTGAATAAGTAAGTGCAAAACATCAGCTTGTAAGTTTTGAAAGAAAAGTTTTACAAAGCTTGTGATTTCTCCGCAAACAAAGTCAGTTGGACAGTCAAGTGCCAGTGGTGTGTGCTCACCACTTCATTTGTATATTTTGTTTTAGTTAGGCATTTATCAATTTTGTACAGGACTTACAAAATGAAGGAAAATGGAAGCAAAACTAGTTACAGGAAACTTTGTATTTCTAAATAAACAGGCAACATTTTCTCCACTCATTCAGATGGGCAAACTGTCACATATGATAAAAGCCACTAAACTATGTTGTAAAACTTGATCCACATCTTTGTACATTTGCAGTTGGTATTCGAGAACAAGCTGAACAGGATTTGGGGTAGGGAAAGATTTTGTTTAATTCAATTAAGTGTACTTACAGGGTGTGGAAACCACAGATAATACTTGTGATCCAAAAAAAAAAAGCTTCAAATGCAACTGGCAAATGGGTGACTTATTCACCATTTTACGAGAGTAAAATCAATTAGAAAGTTAAGGCCAGTATAAATTTGGAAGATAAATTTCAAGAGTTGTATTGGGTATACTTAAGCTGTATTATTGCTTGCTGTTTATGCGGAAGAAAAATATAGGTCAAGTAACCTAATGGTGGAAGAGAAACCACACAACAATTATACCCCTTACAGCCGGGGAACAGATCAGCCCAAGACAGGTAAATGCTTCATGAGCAAAATCCATAAAGTCACCACAAACTTCAACTACTATATCAGACTATGCTGAAATACTGGTCTATGGTAACATAACACAGCAGTTGACAAAACCCAAATTCTACCATCTACAACTATAAAATAAATTAAAAAATATATAGATATAGGGGGGGTGGGGGGTATCAGCAATAAATTGCTTCATTTTGTGCTCAGTGCTTCAAACCAGGTACATGAAAAATCAAGAGTAAATGGAACATAAGCTTTTGGTAAATAAATGATATTTTTTATATTTTGTTGTTTGGCATTTCTCTGCTATTTTTGTTCATTGTCTTCTCTTCTTTTATGATCTTCAATAGTCTGGCATTATGATGATAGCCAGTGGTTTTTTTTTTTTTGCTTCAGTACATTTCCTTTTCACAAGATAATTTAATCTCTGATATTTATTTGGATCAGTCTGCTTTGCTCTTTTACTGTCTGTAATTAGGATTTCTTTTATAATCTATTGCTGGGTTTGTTCTTTTTCCTTCTTTGGTAGCATCTTACAGTTAGCATAATATATTATCTTGTCTTACTATACTACAAGAAAAATTAAAAAGAAAAACATGAAAAAACCATCATCAAAAATACATTTCCTGTTGCAAAATCTCTATGCTGTTATGAACAAACATGAATTCGACATACAAGAATCCTGATAATTTTGATCAAATAACTTTTAAAAAGACAAGACTACAACATATTGAACATACACTGGTTCAATCTTTCTATAACAAGTCTTGTATCACACCAGCAACAAACAATTTCAGAGTTTACCAATTTGTTCCGTTTTAAAGAAAAAAATGAAAAAAGAAACTAAGCTACATCATTTACAATGTTCTAAGTTCATCTTTCCACAGCAAAGCTTATTATCTTTCCAACTGTAAAAAAGATTAAAAGATACTGATACTTCATGTATTTGATAATAAATCAATCACAAACCAAAAGTACACCCCCTCCCCTCAAAAAAGAAACAAAAAGCACATTAAGATTGAGCCACCATCTAGTTAACCACTTTTGACTTTTCCATGAACTATTGGGAAACAATTTCAGGACTACAGAGTTCCTGAACAAGACTGATGGGACCCTCCTAAAAGCTTTTTTAAAAAAAGAGATAAAGAAAGCTATTCAGATTTGTAAAAAAAAAACAAAAAACCAACAAAATACAAAAAAAAAGCTATTATTCTGTAACTAATTTTTCATCTTGCTTGAAACAAAAACAATTTCAGGTTTATTTTTTATGCACATCTAACCCAGATAGACAAGCCATAAAAAATATAAAGGGAAATAAACCATAGCAAATTAAAGCACATCTCTCCATAAATATATATTCAGAACAATATTGCTGAACAAATTATAATCTTGGAATTAAAAAAATTGTAACAAGTTTTCTATCTCACTGTAACAAAATTAATATTCCAGTTAACATTTTCACATTATAGTTTTTCTTCACCCCATAAATAAAACCCCACATCTCTCCATAAATATATATTCAGAACAATATTGCTGAACAAATTATAATCTTGGAATTAAAAAAATTGTAACAAGTTTTCTATCATGCTGTAACAAAATTAATATTCCAGGTAACGTTTTCACATTATAGTTTTTTCTTCCCACCCCCCTCCCCCCAAAAAAACCATTGAAAACCAAAGAAACTACCAAAAAAACTGCAACCCTCCAACTGGTCTGGATTTTTTTAATCACAATAATAATAATAATAATAATAATAATAATAATAATAATAATAATGCATTGACTTGATATGGCGCATATCTTGCGAAAACAAATCAAAGGCTTTAATGGGCCTCCCTTGCATGCACATCGTAGAGCATCGTCCCTTTAGTGCTTCACACAACGCTTTTGAATGGGTTGGTTTTTGTTTGTTGGTTTTGGGGGTGGGTGGGTGGGGGAGGAGGGTTGTTTCATGACCACATTTTTTTCTTTTTCAGGGTGGGGTGGGTGGGGGGTTGCTTTATGAAACACTTCCAGGGGGAGAGGGGGGACACTTTACAGACCACAATCTTTTAAACATTTTTTTTTTGAGGGGGGGGGGGGGGAGTAGGAGGGGGTCTTCATTGTGCACTATTTTCCTTCCATTTTACAGGGAGGGGGAGGAGGGGGCGCTTTACTATCTTCACCAGCCAAAAAAGTGATCTTCCTTTCTAACCCTTCTTGTTTAAAAAAAAAAACCAAACTTTTTTCTTAAACAAAATGCATTATGCCTTCAAGAAACACAACTATATTTCTAAACAAAAACAAACTAATCAAAAAAAATTCCAAACAAAAATAATCCCAAGTCATTCAAAAATAAAGAAGAAAGCACTCCGTTTTTCAATAAGAAATCTTAACATTATTTTAGTAATACTTCTAGATGAACATGACCAGATCAATCAAAATATTTAAAAATCATAAATTGAAAATACTTTCCATCCCTCAATGACAAATTATGTCAAATTTCTTAGCCTACAGCAAACTTGATTAGAGGACTACAATATTCTGAGTTAAATTTCAATACAAAATTGTTGAAAGAAAAAAATATTACAACACACTTTCCAGCACCATCAATATTAGGATCTTCTAGTTACAACATTCCAGTCCTATCAACAGCAAAAATAATTTCAGGGATGCAAAGCTTGGGTAGAATTTTTATCTTACTGACAAAAAGGATTTTTTTTAAAATCAGAAAAAATATAAGACCTATCCCTCCCCCCCCCCCTCCCGCCCCTTTCTATGGCTGTGAACATCCCTATAAGCAATTTTTTATAGTCCCTAATTTCTTCCAACAAATACAGTCATGTGCACATACACTTTCCATTCAAAATAAATTAATGCAAGTAACTCAACTCATGTGCCAGATTCATATCAACACGCACTACTGACTGTTGTCAAATCTATGAAGGCATTCCAATGACAGACTTGTGCATAGACCTGCCTATGGTGCAAATCGCCCTTACCACATAAAAGCATTTTTGGGGCTTTGGGGAAAAGATTAGGAGCACTAAATACTCTGTGGACTTTTACTACTACTTCACACACTGTCCACCTCTTTCCACTATCGCCACTGACCTGAACACACACTTCTGTCCCCTCCTCTTCAATATTTCTTTTTCATTGTGTAGTCCCTCCCACTTCCTTACCTATGTCGCTTTTGCCATAAATCGGAAATCTCCGCTGGGACATTAATCACAACAAGGACGCTTTTGATTCCGTCCTTTTCTTTAACCTAAACGGTTTTTTCCTTTCCTATTTTTCCTTTTTGCCACGATCTCATTCAGGCATAACAGCCTTTCTTAGTAAACCCGTATTCCCTTTCTTTTCTAAATTGTCTGTATCATTAACACAAACCAATGTCTGCCTGCTCTATTCCCAGTGTCATGTTCCTTTAACCATCTCCCACAGATCTAATCACACACACACACACACCTTTCCGAAAAAAACCCTCTCTAAAATTATCACAAGAAAACATCCAACTGCCTCGCTTCCCATCTCCCTTTTAGCCCCCCCCCCCCCCAGGAAAATAACCTACCCCCCCCCCCCCCCTCGGTGTTTTTTTTCCAAAATATCCCCTCCATTATCTCAAAATATAAAAAAAGAAAATCATGGCCGACTGCTTTGATTCCCTAACCCCCATTTCATACACCTTTAAACATCCCCACTCTCCCTTATTTCAATCCCCATTCTCCCCTATTTCAATCTCTTAACTTTAAAAAAAAAAAAAAAAGTTCTTCCCCTACCTCATTAACTCCTTTATCCCCCCCCCCCCCCCCCTTTCTCTCTCCCATCTCCACCTCCTAACTTTCTTCACTTTACTATGTTCTACCCCCATCTCTTTAACCACCCCTCTCTCTCTTTCCCCATTCCAATCCTTAACTCATTTTAATGTCTTCTACCCATAACCATAGACACTTTAAGAACCTGCGTTGTATCCCCCCCCCCCCCCCCCCCTTTACTCAAACACCCCTGCATTTCCCTAAAGTGCCCTCTCACACACCCCTTTTTCCGAGAAAGAAAATGAGATATCTACCATTGTGTTCATATACCGTTGTGTCCACCTGCTTTCGTGTTTTCATGCAAGGTTAGAATCTGGTTTAGTACAAAGGTTAGGGTTAAGAATTAAGTTCATGCCAGGTGTTTGTGTGTTGTATGTAAAAAAAAAAAAAAAAAAAGTTTGAAAGCAGGTGAACACAACGGCACATAAACGCGTTGGTAGAGTACTCAATTACAAATTACCACTCCAAAGACTGTTGACTGCTTTAAGTCTGTTTCGATTCTCGTTAAGCTAAGAACAAGATTTTATATCAATAACATTTTATGTGTCGGTTTTAAGAACGGATTGCACCCCACCTTTCTCAAAATATTTGTAAATGAAAATATGTCAGTAATAGTATTTTTCTCTAAAACCCTCTTTTTCATTCCCATTGTATTTAAACTTTTACCTCCTCTTAAATTTTTTTTTTAAACATCTACCTGAAAAATCCCTGCCTCAAATATCTACCACTGCCCTCTTGTCCCGAACACCCCCCCCTCCCTTCCTCATACTACCCTACAAATGCATTTAAACCACCCCCTTACTATCTCGCTCTTCGAACTACCCGTCCTCATTTACGCTGCAATACCTCAATACCTACATGCTTCACCTTCTCTCTGAACACCCCTTTGTCTTAAACACCTAGCCAACAATACATTGCTATGAGCGCCCCCACTCAAATACTACCCCAATATCCCCAAACACCCCTCCATCATACCTGTAAATTCTGCCCCCTCCTTCCCTCCTAGTTTCCCCTCTCCAAAACACTTTTTTCTGAGGCACCTATGCCACAATACCTGAATACCTCAAAGCTTTATCTTTTTAACATCATCCTCGATTTTTAAAAAAAAGTGAAATTACATCCTTTTCTCTACATTTACTTTAACAATACCTGCAACCTCCACCTTCACTACTACTCCCTCCTCAACCCATCTTCCTAAACATCCATCTCACAATACTCCTCAGACCTCTCCCTGTGCTGGGCTTTCTAAGCACCACCTTCTACAAACATTTATACTTTAATACCTGCACTCCCCACCCCTGTCAACTCCTACCGAAGCCTTCAACACACACACACACACACACACACACACTACTTAATACTTGTGTCCCTTACACACCAACTCACTGATAGCTATATACACGCGCCTCTTGCTTTCTTTTTCTACTGATTTCTTACATATAAAAACCGCATCTGTCTAGTCTAGTTCTCTATGAAATTTTATGGAATAAGAAGAGTATAACATTGGAAGCCATTATAGATTTACCGACAGTCTGGCATTGAAAATCAATCTTAGTCTAGTTATGATATCACTCAAAATAGGCAAAAATAATTGCTGTCTGAGCGTTCAACTTAGGAGACAGACACACAACATCCATTGCATGCCTTCCTTAGTAACATACTGCAAATTAGAGGGGTTTTTTTTAGGGGGGGGGGGGGGGGCATTCTTCACTACTATAAACACAAAAAATTGCATGGGATTTGGAATGTAGATATACACAAAAAAGGTACAAACACCCAGCTCTATTTGCGCTCACTGTTTAGACTATTTTGTTTTAAGATATTTCAAATACAATTAAAATATTAAAGATTAAAAAAAAAAAATTGCTAACACGACTCGGTGAAAAAAGCCAGAAAAAAACAAACGAATCGGAGCCAGAGTGACAATTTGACTGAAGAATTCATTTAAGTAAAAATTTCTATCAAAAAATAAAAAATGAAAAGGACTAATCTTACTATATGAAAAAAGGAAAAACAAACCCTGGATAGATCAGGCAACTCTTCTGTTCCCCATTCTCTCCCCCTTCATTTCTGACCATTCTCAACTAACGAACATTATAATTAGTCCGAGAACAGTAACATTCTACATATACTCTTTCATTTGAATGACATTGAAAATAATATCTGAAAAATACCAGTCGTACAGAAAGCAGTACATTTTACCCCGATGTTCTTTATACATAATTATCATTCACATACAAGAGTCTTTACAATTACACAGTTGTTTTATCTTTTTAAAAAAGGGGGAGGGACTTGTTTACAAGCAAATCATGAAGCACCGTCTTTTGCCTTTTCTCTTTTCTAAAACAATTTCTTCATTTTATCTTTTTCTTCTCTAGTGCTTTTGGGGACTTTTTCTTTAAAAAAAACCCTCTGTAGATTGTTTACCCATTTGCTTCAAGTCTTGTTTTAGGCACTTTATATCTTTATTCTTAAAAAAACAAACACTTTGCTCCCTTCTTGCTTTGATGCGTTTAGTTCTGTGTACTGTATAATGATCAAGTCTGTGGCAAAATTCTAATGATTCGGGTTTTCATAGTTCTAGTTTTCCACTCTGTAAAGAAGTCCTTGGAATTCAATGCATAAGGTAATAGCCATTGTTCTGCAAAGTTCTAGAGTGTATGTTCAAGACAGACTATCTTCATCAGCTGTACAATACCTTGTTGCTTGTATTTTTCTCTTGCTGCTTTTCACAATTTCTTGCTGCTTTCTTCAAGATTTGCTGCTTTCTTAATTTTTTGCTGTTTTCTTTAAAATTTTCTGCTGCTTTCTTCAAAAAAAAAAATTCTTGCTGCTTTCTTCAAAAAAGTTCTTGCTTTCTTTAAAAAAAATCTTGCTTTTTTTTCAAAAAAATCTTGCTGCTTTCTTCAGAAAAATGCTTGTTGCTTTCTTGAAAAAATTTTTTTGCTCCTCTCTAAAAAAAAAAAAAATCTTGCTGCTTTCTAAGATTTCGTGCTGCTTGCTTCAAGATCGCTTGTTGCATTCTTGAAAAAAAATTCTTGCTGCTTGCTTAAAAAATATCTTGTTGCTTGCTTCGAAATCTCCTGCTTTCTTTCAAAAAATTCATGCTGCTTTCTTAAAAAAAAGAAAACTCTTGCTGCCTTCTTAAAAAAAACAATTCTTGCTGCTGTCTTCAAAATTTCTTGCTGCCGTCTTCAAAAATCCTTGCCGTTTTCACCAAAAATGTCTGCTACTTTCTTCAAAATCTTTTGCTGCTCTCTTAAAAAAAAATTCCTGCCGCCCTCAACATTTCTTGCTGCTCTCTTTAAAAAAAATCTTGCTGCTTTCTTTAAATTTCTTGGTTTTATTAAAAAAATAATCTTGCCGCTTTCTTCAAAAATTTTTGCTTTCTTCAAAATTTCTTGCCGTTTTCTTAAAGATCTTGCTGTTTGATTTCTTACATTAATTCTTGACGCTTGCTTCAAAATCTCTTCCTGCTTACTTAAAAAAAATTCTTGCCGTTTTCTTAAAAAAAATTCTTGCTGCTTTTAAAAAAAATTCTTGCTGCTTTCTTAAAAACAATTCTTTCTTTCTTATTAAAGATTCTTGTTGCTTGCTTCAAACTCTCCTTCTGCTTTCTTCAAAATTTCTTGCTGTTTTCTTTAAAAAAAAAAAATTCTTGCTGCTTTCTGTTAAAAAAAATACTGCTTTCTTAAAAATAATCCTTGCTGCTTTCTCAATCTGTTTTGCTGCTTTCTTAGAAAAATTCCTGCTTTCATAAATTGTTTTTGCTTTCTTTAAAAAAAATCTTGCTGCTTTCTTAAGATAAATTCTTGCTGCTTTCTTAAAAGCCTTTCGCACTGCTTTCTTCAAAATTTCTTGCTGCTTTCTTAAAAAAAATCTTGCTGCTTTCTTAAAAAAAATTCTTGCTGCTTTCTTAAAAAAAAAATCTTGCTGCTTTCTTAAAAAAAATCTTGCTGCTTTCTTAAAAAAAATTCTTGCTTTCTTAAAAAAAATTCTTGCTGCTTTCTTAAAAAAAATTCTTGCTGCTTTCTATAGAAAAAAAATTCTTGCTTTCTACAAAAACAAAAAATCCTGCTGCTTTCTTCAAAAATTCTTACTCTTTAAAAAGAATTTTACTGCTTTCTTTTTAAAAAAATTCTTGCTGTTTTCTTCAAAAATTCTGACTGTTTTTTTCAAAATTTCTTGCTGCTTTCTCGAAAAAGAAAATTCTTGTCGCTTTCCTAAAAGAAAAAAATCTCGCTGCTTGTCTTGCTTTCTTCAAGATTTCTTGCTGCTTTCTTCAAAATACGTTGCTGCTTGCGTCAGAACTTCTTGTTACTTGCCTCACACTGTCTTTGTTGCTGCTTCTTTCATACTGTCCTTTTGTCCACTGTCCTGTTGCTGTCGTCGTTCTGTTGCTGCTGTGTTGTGCACTGCTGTCGTCCTGTTGCTACCCGGCATCGCCATGTCGGTTCCAAGGGCCTGGTGAATAAATGAAAAAAGTGTGAATGTCCCATCAATCACAAGACCCCAGTATATCTACCAATAGTCTAAAGGAAAATTAATGACCGATATAACTCTAGGGTGCATGCTTCTTTCCAACTTTATCAATGCTGTCAGGGGAGGGAGGGAGGGGAGGCAGTAGCCTTAAGGTTAGAGAGCTGAGCCCCTGATGTGACAGCTGGGGTTTGAGACCACTAGTTGACCTGTTGAAGTGGATTTTTTTCTTCTAGAGTAAACATCTCTACCGACTCCACTACTCCCCTTAAAGTCCTGATGAGACTATAAACCCGAGGTTCCATGCACAAACGCATGTGGATGTAAAAAATACTGACTGCTTTTTCTCTTATCCTCGAAATAAAAAAAAAATACATAAATAGACAATGAATTATGTTTTAAAGTCAGTTGAACTGTAGTAGCCAATTTCTAAAATTAAGTACTTACAACTGAGCTGTTGAGGTGTTGGAAGTGAAGTTCGCAGGTTTTGAGGATTGAAGTGAAGTTCGCAGGTTTTGATGTTGGAAGTGAAGTTCGCAGGTTTTGATGTTGGAAGTGAAGTTCGCAGGTTTTGATGTTGGAAGTGAAGTTTCCAGGTTTGGTGACTGAAGTGAAGTTCCTCCGTTTCGATGTTTTCGGCTGGTGGCAAGAGTATGAGAGGAATGGCTTCAGTAGAACTATGGAATCAGTAATGAGAACTTGAACCCTAATATGAAGACTTTTGCAGAATAAGGGACTAAGAAGAAGAACCAAAACAGTTTGCAAAACTCGAAGAAGTGATCCTCCTCTAAGAAGAGAGAAGTCATGCACAATACTAAGCCTAGGACACCTTGTTCACTGCAGTACACACCCACTTCAAAGACACTAAATGTTTCGGCTCCATCAAAAACTGAAAGATCATGTACCAAGGACATGAAGACAAGGAAAGGATTGGCTTAAAGTAGAATGATCCAACGAAAGAACTGAAAAAAAAAGTGTTGAATTCCTTACCAGCTGAGAATGGAAAAATAATAAAATACTTAGCATGGCCCATCATAGCTAGGCTGTGCTTACTGGACAGTAAGAAAAGACGATGAAAAAGAATCGAAACAGCGAAGATTGTTTTAGTCGGATAGATAAAAGAACAAAATGAAAGCATACTATTGGAACTGGGGACAACAATGCTACACACACTAAATGAGCGGGAATGAAGATATGAAGGCCATACCCTAAAAAAACCTTTAGTTTTATTTAATTTGGTTTAGTTTTAATCGCGATATGGTTTAGTACATTTTTTTAATCTCTTAATTTTATGTCTGTGTTAGTTTTGTTTGTCTAGGTTTAGCTTTATTCTTTTTTAGGTTTTGTTTTAATCAGTTAAGTTTTTTTTAAGGTTTAGTTTGAGTAGGTTTAGTTTTATTTAAGTTTTATTTAAGGTTTAGTTTTATTGAAGGTTTAGTCAGTTTAGTTTTATTTGAGATTTAGTTTTATTTGTATTAGTTTTTTAAAGGTTTAGTCGGTTTAGTTTTATTTAAGGTTTAGTTTTCGGTTTAGTTTTATTGAAGGTTTAGTTTTATTGAAGGTTTAGTTTTATTGAAGGTTTAGTTTTATTCGGTTTAGTTTTATTTAAGGTTTAGTTTTCGGTTTAGTTTTTTAAGACTGTTTTATTTAAGGTTTAGTTTTATTCAAGGTTTAGTTTTATTTAAGGTTTAGTTTTATTCGGTTTAGTTTTATTTAAGGTTTAGTTTTATTTAAGGTTTAGTCTCATTCGGTTTAGTTTTATTTAAGGTTTAGTTTTATTTACGGTTTAGTTTTCGGTTTAGTTTTTTAAGACTGTTTTATTTAAGGTTTAGTTTTCGGTTTAGTTTTTTAAGACTGTTTTATTTAAGGTTTAGTTTAATTTTAATAAAGTTTTTTTTTTAATTCAACGTCTAGTTTTATTCAGTTTAGTTTTAGTCAAGGTTTAATTTTATTCAGTTTAGTTTTTCAGGGTTTAGTTTCATTTAAATTTAGTTTTATTTCAGATTTATTTTATTTTATTCAGTTTTAAGGGCTTTTTTGTTTTAGTCCGTTTTGCTCCGATGATGGGTATATTCACTTTAATTTTCAGTTTTGGTCAACTTTGTACCTTTTTGCTATTTTTTCAGTCTAAACCCCGATTTCTTTGTTTCATTCTAAGTCCTTTTAAAAGCTTTTTTTTGTCTAAACTGATACCTTTTAGATACTTTACTTCATTTACTCACTTAAAATCACTTTTATGTTTATGCGTGCGTGCGTGCGTGCGTGTGTACATTCGAATTTGCTCAAGTTATTGTCATTGATTGCTTGTGTGTTGTATAGGTCGAATGTAAGCGCTTTGATTTGTTTTTGCAAGAAATAGCGCTATATAAATTCCTTGTATTATTATCATTATCATTATTATTAGTCGGTTAAATCATTCTAGTTTCTAAAGCTTATTTTCAACTAGTTTCATGTAAGTTAATGAAACAAGAGGATGAAAAAATCAGAAATGTGGAGTCCAGCTCATCTTTGAAAAACTAACAGGTTGTCTAACAGGAAATGGAACTATAGAAGCAAACTTTGACCACATTCCCTACATCCGAAATCTCCACTGGAACTAAAGAAAAACAAACAAAAAAACTTTGACCAGACATCGGAAAACCCTAGCAGTGAGCGCTGGAATCCGTTTCCTTTCAAAGTTCTTGCAGCCTTGCACTCTTGATACTTTTTGAAAAGATGCCTGCGTACTGGGCCAGGTGGCGGCAATTGCTGGTCTGCAGTTGTGCAGCTCTACTTCATCATCTTTTCAACTTTGTCTTCAACTTTCCACAGTCAATCACTTCCCTTCTTGGCTTCTTTCTTGAAACTTTTCAGATGTTGGGATTCATACCGTGAATTTCTTCCATTTTTGCGTCTGATTCAAACATAATAAGAAGTCTGTCAAAAAAAACACGGCGCACACACACACACACACACGCACGCACCACAACACACACACGCACGCACGCACACACGCACGCACGCACACACGCACGCACGCACACACCACACACACACCAAAAGTCCTTCCGATGAGACTATAAACCGAGGTTCAGTGTGCGAACACACACAGAACATCTTGCGCACACGTTAAAACCCGTTCCGCGTTTCGGAGAGTAGGCTATTGTGTGCCTGTGGGAACGGATGACAAAACTGACAAAACTGCATACACACATGGACTGGATGTTAAACAGCACACCAGTGCTATTCCATTTTCCTCGAAATAAAAGAATAAAATATTTTTTTAAAACCACGCGCATGCACGCACGCTTGCGTGTGCGCGCACACACGCTTTTTGCTTGCAGACTAATACACGACTTACGACTTATTTTGCTGGCATATACACACGTACGTACGCTCATGCACACGACTGTGCACACACATATGTCCACGCCCGCGCGCGTTCACGCATATACTTGCGTGTATAAATGTTTCGAAATTTGTTAGCTCCCTTTATGTGGGCTACTGAACCAATATTCGGCAAACTGTGACCCAGAGATGCGTGAATAGAGCGAGGATTAAGTGTTGCGCGAACCGAAGCAACAAATGAACAGTTTGGTGACAGTGTTTTTTTTTATACGAGTAAAAACCAAAGGCCATAGAAAATGGAAAGAAGGAAAAGTTTATCCCCGAATCGGAAACAAGGCACCTTACATATTGTGGGCAAAAAACCGGTCGCATACGCAAAATCTCAGTTTAGCCGAGGAATGAAAAAAGACAAAGGCTTTAATTGCAAGGGAATCAACCAACATTATACATATATGAAAATATAAACCCAACCCTTTGAACGAGACTATAAACCAAGGCCACCTATGTGAATGCTTGCAGAACATTTTGGGCATACGTTAAAAACCTGTTTACAATTTCAATAGAACAAACCATTGCGTGCCAGTAGGAACCGGTGACAAAAATGTATGCACACATATACCGTATTTAGACACCCTCCACGAAGTCAGAATGCAGCTATCTTAATGATGGGTAAAAACGGTCACATACGCAAAATCTCACCATAAGTGAACATGGCAACTTTAGCCACAGAACGAAAAAAAATGAACTCAAAACATATGAAATAATGCAGTCAGAATGCAGCTACCTTATTGGTTGGCAAAACGGTCACATACGCAAAATTTCACCATTTCTGAACCTTGGAGTTCTTGCCCAGGAACGAAAAAGGAATTAAACTGAATACAAGGTAAAATAATGAACTGATTATGACTGCTTTAATGGAGGACAAAGACGATGTACATACGCAAAATCTCACCGTTGGTGAAATTGTTAGCTCTAGCTGAGGAACATAAAAAAAACCCAAACACCCTCCCCCCCCCCCCCCAACGAAACAATGTAAAATAATAATGTAAGAATTAGCTACCTTAATGAAGGGTAAAAACGGTGGCATACAAAAATTTCGCCATTGGTGAGCCCTGGAGTTCCAGCTGAGAAACAAAACCCCAAAGTTAACTGTTCCAAGATGTCTGTCTCCAGGCTGTCTGTTCTCAAATCCAAGACCGGTTGGGTTAAATATTCCAAATTTCTTTTCACATGTCTTCTAAACCTGTACTTTCCTGCTGGTTTTCTTCCAGATAAAATCAGCGCAGAAAATGCATGTAACTGTAAACGATAACAGATAGCCTACCTGATAAACGGTATTCCACGTGCTTGGATTTTGAACCCGTTAAAATCTTGGGACCTACTGTCACGGTTTTAATGAAAACTTGTCGTCTGCGTGAAGATACCAGACTTGGGACAGATATTTCTATTTTGGTAGACTTATGACCAACAATGATAGAAACACAGCTTTGCTTTAGCGAATTACAATTCATGTGTGCACACTTACCTTTAAACTGGGTTGGCAAAATTCACAAAATTCTGGGGGTGCTTTCGTCTTCACGTGTGGCCTTGCTCTTCATGACCGGTTTGTGCAACTCAGATCTGCATGCGGTACTAATTTGACCAATCAGAGGCGAAGTTGATATTCGATGCGCCCTCTAAGCTACTCGAGATAGCTTCCCTTGTTTGGTATTGTAGATGTATGTTCATAATTCTGAAACTGTATCAGGTGTGACGTCACCCGAACATGCATTTTTCAGGAATCCACACAAAAATATGACTACTTTTTAGGTTTAAAAAAATGTAAGTTTATTTCTACAAGCCTTTTAAAAAAACAAATGTATACCTTTTCCCCGAAAATAAACCTGTGGATATTGCTGATGACGTCACACCTGACCCCAACCTCAGGGTGATTGAACATATATTCTGCCAGAGGCACAAGACATACATCGTTCACACAACACATGTCACAGAACAGTGACAGAGTCATGGGAAAAGCACTTTTTCCCCCCTCCTAGCTACATGCCAGTAGACCTACACTGATAGGCTTTAGGCTGCTGAAGTGGCAAGTGTGTATGTCAACTTCCTCTGGCAAGTGTCCATGAGGATTCTGCTCTATTGACTACATCATTGCTCTATACGTGTGTGTGTGTGTGTGTGTGTGTGTGTGTGGTGTGTGTGTGTGTGTGTGTGTGTGTGTGTGTGTGTGTGTGTGTGTTTATTTTATTTTGATTTTATTCTTTTATGTCAAAGATAATGGGATAAGAGCTCATGTGCTTTTTTCATCCAGTCCCCGTGTGTATGCAGTTTGTAATACTGTCATCTGTTCCCTTGTTGTCTGTGTGTGTGTGGCGTGCGTGCGTGCGTGCGTGCGTGTGTGTGCGTGCGTGTGTGTGCGCGCGTGCATTCAAGTGCTTGAGCCTATGCATACACAATTCTTGAAGAATGACTTTTGTAAGCGCCGGAAGCTCAGGCAAGATAAATCGCAAGAAATGTACATTTTTGTCATTTTGTCATAATCCGAATGGTTGCACCTTTCTTATGATATGTTTTGATAATCACAATTGGACCAGTATCTTCTTTCTAAGGTAGTCTAAGTCCCAGCATTCTTGTTAACTTTAACCAGTATTTAATACACTTTACAGCTGAGTTTATATAAACAGGATACCTGCTTGTTTGTTTGTACACTAAATCATCAGCAGCGTGCATTTCTAGGTGTGAGTATTTTTTTCAATACAAATAAATGCATGTTTTCACAATAACAACATAGTAGTAAACCAAACCCCCACAACTCTGCACCGTACTGAACAATAGGTTGAATCAGAGAATCAAATAATCTTCTTTTTTTAAAAAAAAATTTTCAGTGGGTTACTTTTTAACCTCAACAAATTTATGTAGGGTGCACATCAGCGCACTTTTTGCTCTATTATTCAATCGTGACATGGAAGAAGCAAAACTTAACCCGGTTGAAAAATGAATAGTTCGTATGCCTCAACACTTCGGAGAATATCTCCTACGCTGACTGTCCGTATGCCCTCTTGGCCGAAGAGTGAGTGTGGGTGTGCTGTAGGCAAGGCATCTCCGCTATAATCAAATTTCTGCCCTGTGACAGCAGCAGCAGCAGCAGCAGCAACAGCAACAACAAGAACAGCAACAGAACTACAAATAAATTTACGAGGAATCAGGATAAAATTTTTGTTTCCAGACTCATAACACAGTTAGTCAAGAAACGATAGTCATAAAAACAGAAACAACAACAACAACAGCAGCAACAACAGCAGCAGCAACATCAACAGCAGTAGCAACAACAACAACAACAACAACATAAAACTAAAAAAAAAAAAAAAA
>CM060332.1:50058876-50121710 GCA_030674155.1 Stramonita haemastoma | reverse complement strand
GTTGAGGCGAAAAAAATCACTGAACTTAAGACTGTTGAACAAAAATGCACACGACGTGGCAAAAGAGGCGTGCCACTCCATGGGGGGACATCTAGCAGCTCCGAAACGTCAGCAGGAATGGGGAGTGGTGATGCGCATGTACACGGCATCACGCAGTCACTATCAACTCGTGCCCCTGGGCATAGTGTGGAACGACAGATCCAAACTCCCCATGTACAGAAACAGCCCTGTCGCTGATGACGGCACCGTCTTGTATCATTCAGTCACTGTTCCTGACAGAATGACGTATTTGATGAAACAGAGACGTATTTCAGGGGCTCTTTAGACACTTCTTATGAACCCAAAAAGTACGGTGATAATGTACTGTGTGAAATGAAACCATCACATCATGAAACCAGACAGCTAAACCCAGCGCTGGTTCACCTTAAGAATCTATCCTTTACACACTTCCCGCAAGGAGAATTCACCCAGTGTCAGAGTGGTCACCTGACACACACATTTCTGTCCTGTGGTCCACGTAACGTGTGTGAAGAAGGGCACATAACTCCTTGCTTTTTCAGTGACCAGAATCCTCAGGCAGCTTTCAGAAACTGATGAAGGAGATCTCAGCGCCAGTTGAATTCTTTTCCTGTGACCAGCAACAAACACAGTGCTCATATTCCTTTGTGTGTGACTTCAGACCTGACTGCCAAGATAAGTCTGATGAATCTTTCTGTATACACCTTCCTTGTGATGAGTTTACCTGCCTGAACGGTCAGTGTGTGCTCTCCACCAAACGGTGCAATTCCTATTCTGACTGTTTGGATGACTCAGATGAAAAAGAGTGTACATACCGTTCGTTTCCAACATTTGTTTTCAATTCCCATTTGCCTGCACCCGTACTGGTCAATTTTGATAATGTCCACGGTTTTATTTTGACCAAACTCAAACCTGGAGACCTCTGTCCTGACACTCACTACCGTTGTCCTGGTGATGTCAGCAACTGTCTGCCTGTCTACACCCGTTGCAATGGAGTGTTTGACTGTGTTGGCCACGAGGATGAAGAGGCCTGTGAGGATGTGACATGTCCAGGGTTCTTCCGATGTCGGTCCTCTGCTGTGTGTGTTCACAGTGACCATCTGTGTGATGGCTGGCCTCACTGTCCACTGGGTGACGATGAACTGTTGTGTGACATGACATGTCCTGAAACCTGTCTGTGTCATGGCCACTCCTTTCTGTGTCCTCAGCCCTTTTCTGCTCATCTCTTCCCTCAGCTCCGCTACCTGGATGGGACAGGTTCAGGAATGACCTTCTCTGATTTGACCAAGAACACCTATCTGGTTTACCTCTCTCTGGCCAGGTGCTCTTTGTTGTTGTTACCCAGTATCATGTTATCTAACCTGCACGTTTTGGATGTCTCTGAAAACACACTGGAGCACATCAACATGTCTTTGTTTGCTGGCTGGAAAAATCTGCAGACTTTGTCCCTGGCTGGCAATCCTCTGAGTTTGCTCAGCTATGATCCTGTAGAGGAACTGCATCAAACAGCTCTGAAAACCTTCAACCTTTCCCGGACAAAGCTACAAGCATTTGACAGCCAGGTTATTTCACAGTTTTTGACAGTGAGAAACCTTGATTTGTCATTCAGTTCTATTCAGACAATAGGACCAAAAGGATTTCAAAATATGTCTTACCTAAGGTCACTGTCATTAGAAGGTACTCCTGTGGAAACCTTTCCAGCTGACATCTTCAGGGTCTTTCCCGTCTCAGTGTTCTGAGGGCTCAGCAATACAAGTTGTGCTGTAAACATGTTCTGCCGGACCATTTTCATGTGGGGTTTTGCTATTCCCCTTCTGATGAAATCTCCTCCTGTGAAGATTTACTCCAGACACAGACATACCGGGCTTTCCTCTGGCTGATCAGCTGTCTGGCTGTAACAGGCAATGTCTGCAGTGTCATGATCAGGCAGTTTGCTCGCAAGACTTCAGTCAGTACCTATGGCTTGTTTGTCAGCAGTCTCTGTGTATCTGACTTGCTGATGGGTATCTACCTCTCCATCATTGGAGTAGCTGATGATGTTTACCATGGGAGATATGTATTTTACGATGAAGTGTGGAAAAACAATGTGTTTTGTAAAGTAGCTGGTTTCTTGTCTCTCTTGTCCAGTGAAGTGTCAGCCATGATCATCTGGCTGATTTCTCTGGACCGTTTTCTGGTGATTCATTTCCCATTCAGCACTGTTCGATTTGAGAAGACATCGGCCATAACTGCTTGTCTCATGGCCTGGTCAGTGGGTTTATGTCTGGCATCATTGCCACTTCTTCCAGTCACATCCCACTGGGAGTTTTACAGCCAAACAGGAATCTGCATTCCACTGCCAGTTACAAGACTCAAATTCAAGGGGCATCTTTACTCCTTTGGCATAATGATTGTGTTCAACTTTGTTCTCTTTCTGATGATCTCAGCTTGTCAAGCCTTTATCTACTGGTCCATAAAGAAGAACACACTGGCGTCTGACTCTACCAAACAGTCCCAGGACATGACCATAGCTCGCAGACTGATCACTGTGGCTGTCACCGACTTCCTGTGCTGGTTTCCCATTGGGGTGTGTGGCCTGTTGGCCATGGCAGGTATTCCTGTTCCTGGTGAAGTCAACGTGGCCTTTGCTATCTTCCTGCTGCCCTTAAACTCTGCTCTGAACCCCTTTGTGTACACCTTCAATGCTCTGGCTGAGAAAAGGAGGAAGTTCAATGAGATGAAACTCTTGAAGTGGTTGGAAGTATATGGTACAAACCTTCAAACTTAACATGGGAAAAAATCAAAGGAAAAATGTTATGTTACTTTTAGTGGTGTGTGCATGGTTGGTTAATCTATTACTCTGCCTATCTGATGCGAATGTTGCGACACAAACGACAACAACTACTACAACTACCACTGCTTACTAATAAGGCTGCTACCATTATGAGTACAACCACTCCTACTGCCATTCGTATCATCGTCGTTGTCATCATCATCATCATCATCATCATCATCATCATCATCATCTCGTCGTCGTCGTCGTCGTCGTCGTCGTCGTTGTTGTTGTTGAAGTTGTTGCTATTTTGTTGTCATTACTTAATCATTGTCATTTTTTCTTCTTCTTCTTTTCTTCTTCTTCTTCTTCTTCTTCTTCTTCTTCTTCTTCTTCTTTCTTTTTTCTCTTCTACTCTTCTTGTGTAGTAGTAGTAGTAGTAGTAGTAGTAGTAGTAGTAGTAGTAGTAGTAGTAGTAGTAGTAGTAGTAGTAGTAGTAGTAGTAGTAGTAGCACAAACTAAAACACATAGACGCAAATGCAAACACAAAAGCAAGCAAACACTTACACACACACAGACAAATAGACACACACACTATACCCACATCCACATCCACACCCACACCCACATCCACCACCCCCCCCCCCCCACACACACACACACACACGCTGGCGCTTGTGTTTCTTTCCCACATACACTCACCAAACTTTACTGCACAGTCTATCTTGACAACTATTGCTGACAAGAGTGAGGGGGAGGCAGGAGAAGGAGGTAGTTAAAGGAAGGGATGGGGGGGGGGGGGGGGGAGGGGGCTAAGGAGGGGGCATATGAAGGGGAAGGGGTAGGGACCAATATGTAATCCTTTGATATTGAAGTCTTCTTTGTCTGACCAGCTTTGGAGAGTGTGTACCTGTGTCTGTGTCTGTGTCTGTGAGTGTTTCTTCACCTTCACCTCCACCTATTCTGTAGTCCTGTAGACCCTGTGGTGTGGGGAAGGGGAGGCACCACTGAAGATTTTGCAACCAGCTTCCTCCATCCTGTGGATGTTTAGAGAGATAGAGAGATGAAAACAAAACTTTTTGTATCGTGCTCATGATGCGATACCGTTAGTATTGTGAAGTGTGGGTGGGTTTTTTTTATTTTCTTCTTCACGTATCTACAGCTTTTGTTTGTCTTTTTGAACCCTCTTTTTATATACCTTTGTTTCTTTTTTTTTTGGGGGGGGAGAGGGTAGGGGAGATGGGGTAGGGGGGGGGGGGGGGGGGGGGGCTAGGTAGTCTAGTGGTTAGAGCGTTGCGCGCTGATCTGATGGCCTAGGGATCGAGCCACAACATTGGCGCCCTGTTTTGATTTGTTGTTTGGTTGTTGTTGTTTTGTTTTGGGGGGAGGGGGGTTTTGCCTTGGAGTTAATATCAGTTCCACTCCGCCAAAGTGGAAGGTGAGATGAGAATAGAAATCGAGGCATTGTGTATCAACGCACACAGAACATCTTGCGCACACGTTAACCCCACCCCCTGCTCCACCTTTTGAAAGAGTCTGCCATTGTGTGCTGAGAGGAAGGGATAATAGAATTTAAAAAACACACACCCAAAAACCCCACATGCAGTCGGGTATCGGGTCTTAGACTCCATCCCCGAACACGGAATGTGGATATCTTTAGGGCAGGTAAAAATGGTCTCATGTGCAAAATCTCTGTATTGGTGAACCTCGAAGCTCTAGCTAAGGAACAAGAAAACATACAGAGAAAACTCAGCAAACATACTAGAACAAAAACAATGGAAAAAAACTGCCATCACTTTTTTTTTATCAACTGACTATCAAAGTTTCGTTCAATCGCTCAGCTCCTGTTTTGCGAAAGGACCATCTCGGTATAAGATATGTATGCGTTCTATAAATGACAATGGGGTGTAGAGGGTCAGTGCCTTCTGTGGTGTTGTGCCTCTGTGAGCATTGGTAACTTGCATGTTGGGTTACACCATCTGTCTGGCTTCCTTGCTCATCTAGTATAACCCCCCCAAACAAAAACAAAAAAAACCCAAAGAAACAAGACACCAAAACAAACAAAACCAAAATCAGCAACAATGAAAAGCAAAAAAAAAAAAAAAGAAAAAGAAGAAAAAAGAAAACACAACATTATCAGCACCAGCAGGAACTAAAAAAAGAACAAGTGATGTGCAGTAAATAACAGAATAAATAAAATAAGATAAATTCATGAATAAATAAAACAAAAAAAGGAAATGCGTAGTTCATTTAATGTACCATCTGGAAATAAAATGCAAACACTAACACATACACTAACACACACACACACACACACACTAACCCTCCCCTCCGCGCCCCCACACAAACAAAGTGTACAGGTTACGCTTACAAAAACTAACAAACCAGATCCTAAACCAGATTGACAAGAAAGATCCAGACAGACAATCAGTCACACCGCCTATCTATCACCCCTCCACAGCTGTCAACCCATCCAAAGCGGTATTGTCCCTCTCCCGTTAGACCATGACTGATGGGCTGGGTGGTAGTATTTCAGGTGAAACGATCAACTGGAAACCTCAGTTGCAGCACTTGTTTCAAGTCCTGTAAGAAATATAAAAAAAAACCCACACGGCAAAACCTGAAGTTGTGGTTAGATAAAAGAAAGAACAAGGGGACTGGATAGCCTAGTGGTTAGAGCGTTGAGCTCGCGATCTGAAGGCCCGGGTTCGAGTCACCAGCGAGGCACCCTTTTAAGATTTGCTTCCGTTGGAGTTAAGATCAGTACCAACTCCACTCAACCCTAAGTCCCGTTCCGCCTTTCGGAAAAGTGGATCATTATGTGCCGCTAGGAACAGATGACAAAATTATATTAAAAAAACGCGCTTCCACACTGACGTCGTGTTAAGGCATCTTCCCCGAAGTGGATATGCGGCTACCTTAATAGTAGAAAAAAAACCGGTGATATACTGAAAATCTCCCTCATTGGTGAATCTTGAAGCTTTAGCCCAGTAACGTAAAAAAAAATAAATAAATAACCCCCAAGAGAACAATTTTCACAAAGAAACAAAGATGCTCGCTGTGGTAACATACACCTGGCATCACCTTTTCAGCTCCGAATTGTTGTTAGAAAAATATCTCAATCGTAAAAATCATATAAATAAATAAATAAACAAAATTACTAGATGGATAAATAAATAAATAGATAAATAAATAAATAAATAAATAAATAAAATAGAAAAATAAATAAAAATCAAACCAGACTGAGGTATCCCTCTTGGGATGGTGACCACCACAACGTCCATACATTGACCTTTCTCAGTCAACCTTCAACCCCGAAGGCTTTGATACCAGCTTATGCTCACCACTGGCACAGAAAAGTGCGAGGAAACCAAACACATCACCACGAGGCCAGAACAACAGGGAAAGAGAATCAGAGACAGTGTTCCGTTTCTGCATGGGATCAATGATGATACACATTCACAGCTGGGTGAACTGGGGGACTGTACTGCAGCCAAGGCGCACACACGGTCATCCACCCACTTGGTAACCACACCTGATGCTGCTTAACCTTGGCTTGGGAAAAGCGAGTGCTCTGATCACTGAGCTATCCCGTCCCCTCGTTTCTAGTCAATACAGAGAGTCAATGATAGTTTTATAATCAATCCAAATCTCGAAAATCAACAACCTGACTGACCCCCACATATGCCTCAAATCATCCTAGCAGACAAGTAGGTCTGGTGTGCTACACGACTCATTTTGTCGTGGAGAGTCGTGTTTAAGTCTTATTTACAACAGAATGCATATTTCTTACTACTGATTATTCATTACAGACAGACTGATTGATTGATTGATTCATTCCTTCATTGGGCTCAACGTGAGAGTAGACAAAAAACTAAACCAAAATGATTCTGAAGATTCTTTCCCTGCGAACGTCGTTACGGCGCTTGGCAGTGATAATAGTGATGCTGCTTGTGGTGGCTATCCTCTGTCTCCTGGCTACTCGCTTCATGTACATACATATACGCGACAGTTTTTCATCACAGAGGCGATGCCGCGTCTTTCACAAAACGCGTCGCGGTTTGCCGCGCTACCGCTCAGCGGGTAGTGAGTGTAGAGGTAGCCTTAGATTAAGTCTGTGTGTGTGTGTGTGTGTGTGTGTGTGTGTGTGTGTGTGTGTGTGTGTGTGTGTGTGTGTGTGTGTGTGTGTGTGTGTGTGTGTGACATTGGAAGGTGAAGTGTGCAGTGTGGAGTTTTGTTGTTGTTGTTGTTGTCTTGTCTTCGTTTGTTTATTTGTTTGGATTGGTGTGTGTGTGTGTGTGTGTGTGTGTGTGTGTGGTGTTGTGTGTGTGTGTGTGTGTGTGTGTGTGTGTGTGTGTGTGTGTGTGTGTGTGTGAGTGAGAGAGAGAGAGTGCGTGTGTATGCGTGCCGTGTGTTTTGATGTGTGTGTGTGTTTTTTGGTGTGTGTATGTATGTGTGTGTCTGTATGTGTGTGTGTGTCAATCAATCAATCAATCAAATTTTTATTTCCAGATGGTACATTGAGTAAGCATCGATTTGCTTTTTTCCATCAAGCCATCTATCTAAAGAAAAGAAAAAAAATCAAAACAACAACAAAAATCAAATCAAAACAAAACAAAGCAAAAACACAACAAAAAACAAAGCAGAAAATCCCTAGCAAACAATAAAGCCAACAAAAGAAAGAAAAGGGGAAAAAACAAACAAGCAAATAAAACAACATCAATCATTTCACCAACATTAATTAGCTAACATGACTTCAACAGCTGTCAAATAAAATATGCCTATAGATAATACAAGCAACTACAATAACAGCAAAAACAACCAAAGGAGAAAAAACAACAACAACAACAACACAAAAACCACTCAAAAGCCATACACACACACACACACACACACACACACACACACACACACACACACACACACCTACACCACACTACACACACACAACACATACACACACACACACACACACTACACACACACAAAACACACACACACACACACACACACACACACACACACAACACACACACACACTACACACACACACTACACACACACTACACACACACATACACACACACACACACACACACACACACACACACACACACAACACACACACACACACACACACACACACACACACACACACACACACACACACACACACACACACGGTTTGCGCTCATCCACTCAGCACGTACTACTCCTACGTACATGCACACATTTAGAGTCTTTTAAAAATCATATAGTGTCAAAAACACACACACAAAACAGCTTATATCAGTTACAATGTCACCAACTATTATTTCAGACTTAAGAAAAAGAATCCATGAAATGTCATTAAGCAACTTATGTCAGATTACAATATCTCCACACTTTAGATCATACTTACATATTAGGAGGAAGAAAAAGAAAAAAGAAAAAAAGAGAAAAACAAACAAACAAACAAACAAACAAACAAACAAAAAAAACGCAACAATACCATATGATAATACCGATCTCCACTAAGAGGAAATAACATATACACTAACAAGCATACAAACAACAAAAAACTAACAAACAAACAAAAGCAACAGACAACCAAACAAACGAAATAAACGAAAACCCCAAACAAAACAAAACAAAAGCAAAAAACAAAAAAAATCACACACAAAAAAGAAAAAAATGGGGGGGGGGGGGGGGGGGAACGGGTGGGGAGGGGGTGTCAAGGAGGAAGGGGGGTAAACACAAACAGCAAACAGAAGAATTATGATAATGATTTATGATTATATTCATAAATAAAAATCCCTACACATATGAACAAAAACAAAAAACAAACAAACAAACAAACAACAAAAAAAAAAAAAAAAAAAAAAAACACCCAACAACAACAACAACCAGAACAAAAAGTAAGGCCTTATCCACTAATCAAAATAATATAAATATAATAGTGCTAACAGTCCCATTAATAAAATTGATAAAATAATTTTAAAAAATTTATATTGAAACTATTGAACTGGGTAAGAAAAAAATGCATAAAAAAAGATTCTCCAATCTAGTCATCAGATCAATGGTTTGGTTTTCTCCTTTTGAATTTGCAGAATATACACGTGTTTACATACATCACTTATTCCCTATCCTGTTCAAAATTAAATTACAGAAAAAAACAAAAAAGAAACCTCTCTCCACCTTTTCCCCTTTCCACATGCATATATAGCAAGCAAAGTGTAGATTTTTCAGTCACAGTAAACCACACCTAACAGATTTTTCAGGGTGGAGCAGAGAGTACCAATATCTTTAGTCTGTTCTAAATATGGTTGATTGGATTGATGTCTAGTTCTTAAACATTTTTGCATAAGCGCATTAAGTGATTTTTCAACTGATTTTTGAACTGATTTTTATTTTTGATACATTTTAACTGTTTTGGGAGCTTGTTCCATAAATCACTACCTGAATATAGGAAGCTTGCTTTGTAAAGATTGTTTCTGGGTCTGGGAAATGTTAGTAGATGGTTATGCCTGTGCTCATTAATTTTGAATCTGTTGGTGATCTTGGGAGGGGCATTTCCATTGACAACTTTTTGTACAAATAGAGCTTATTTGAAATAAAGCCTGTTTTGGAATGTAAGAATATTTGTTTGCTTGTAATCTTTGAAGGGTAGGGAGCTTGATTTTAATAGGACAAGTTTTAGTGCTCTTTTATATAATCGATGAATGAATTTCAAATTAGTTTCACTGCAGTTGTCCCAAAGAGATGAGGCATAGTCAACTATAGGCAAGATGTGTCCACAAAAAAAGAGTTTGCGCGAATGACTATCTAGAAAGTGTTTTATTTTTGATAGCTGACGTACCTTGTTTGTAAGAAGTTTTCCTAGTGCCATCACATGGTCAGTCCAAGTAAGATTTTTGTCGATAATTACACCCAGAATTTTGTGTGAGTCGACTTCTTCAATAATTTTTTGATCTATCAACAGAGGTTGAAATTTACTTTTCATTTTTTGCCTCTTTTGTCTTGCTAGTACGTACATACTCTTAGTTTTTTGTGCATTTAAGGACATATGGTTTAATTGAGTCCAAGTAATCAATTTGTTGATATTGTTTTGGAGTTTGAGTGTTAGTCTGTGGGGGTCAGTATCACTACAATAGAGGGATGTGTCATCAGCAAACATTTCACAGCTACAATCTAGAAATAAGGGTAAGTCATTTACATATATTGAGAACAAAAGAGGACCCAATATTGATCCTTGTGGTACTCCATATTTAATAGATACTAATTCTGATGTTTGATTATTTGCAGTTACCAGCTGCTATCTATCTAACAAAAAACTTTTTAAAAGATTGATTATTTCAAGTGTTAGTTTATATAGTTGAAGTTTACGCACTAGCAAGGAGTGATTAATTACATCAAATGCTTTTTCAAAGTCAACAAAAATTAGGCCTGTATAGTTATTTTCATTTATGTTGTGTAGGAGACTATCTGTAAGTTGAGTTAGAGCTGTGTGACAAGACTAGTTTTTACGAAAGCTTGACTGATCTTCATTTATTAGATTGTTGTTAACAAAGTAGGAATATAAGATTTTTGGATATGTTTTTCGATGGGTTTAGATAAGACCGATAGGATTGAAATTGGTCTGTAATTTGAAGGACAAGAGGAATCTCCAGATTTGTGGACTGGTATGACTTTTGCCTTTTTAAATATGAGAGGAAAGTTGCTTTTATCTATGCACAAGTTATATAGATATGTCAGTGTTTCAGCTATAATAGAACCAGAAAGTTTCAATATTTTTCCATCCAGATTGTCAAGGTCACGTGTTCTGGAATTTTTGTTGAGAGATAGACTTTCCAACACGTCTTAATTGTCTCTGGCAATAATTCAACCGGGAATTTAATTTCTTTTGATTCAATATATTGTTCTAAGTATTGGAGATCATTTTCATTTGACTTATGGATGATATGATTTTAGTAGCGATGTTTGAGAAATGGGTGTTCAGTTCATCAGCTGTTATGTCTTTAACTGTCTTTTGGCTTTTTGATATAGGTCTATTATTTAAAATATTGATGGCTTTCCATACCTGGCGAGAGTCGGTAGTTGTGATTAACAGTTTTTGAAAGTAATCACGTTTTGATCTGCGTTTTAGTGAAGTTACTTTGTTTCTTTGCATTTTAAATTCTTCTTTTGTACCATGGGTTTTCAAATGGTCTCTTAAGCGCATTTCAGACTCTATGTCTTTTGTTATCCAAGGAGGTTTAATTTTTTCTTTAACTCTTTTTTTGATGAAGGAGGCATGCCTATCATACACTGAAATAAATGTGGTAATCCAGAATTCTGCAGCTTCGTTGGGGTCTCTGATTTGATAAATGTCTTAGAATGGCGAGTTTATCAAGTCTGAAAGAAAGTCTTGTTCTCTGAAGTTATTAAATTTTCTGTAAAAGATGGTTTTATGTCCTACTTTGGGAATTTTGACACGATGTTTAAACCAAGTAAAACACACAGAATTGTGATCACTGCATCCACAGGAGGGGGCACATACTTCTGCTATGTTTTGTTTTGTAGTAGTATAGATATGATCTATCAAAGTTCTAGAGTTATCTGTTACCCGAGTTGGTTTGTCTATTACTTGTTCCAGGCCATGCATAGTAATGTTGTGACTCCATTTAGGCTTGGGTTTTAATAACTCGATGTTAAAATCCCCAAGAATAATTGTTTCATAGTTTAAAAGTGTCACTTCATCCATACGAGAGTTGAATTTTTCAAACCATTCTGTGGTTTCCGAAGGATTTCTGTATATGAATCCTATTAATATTGGACTATTGTGTTTTAATTTTAAATCGATTCAATGTCATAAACATCAAAGTTGTATAGTCTTTTACAACTCAGTGAAGAAGCAAAATATGTTAATAATCCAGTGGACTTGGGCTTGTGTGGATCCTGTCGAAAGATCTGATATCCTGGGTTATTCATGCATGTGTCAGTTACGTGTGGTGAGAGTCGAGATTCAGCAAGGCAAAACAAATGAAATTGATTCCCATCGTTGTGCAGTATGGTCGAAATATCATCTTTTTTGTTTGTTGCATTGTTGATATTCAGGTAGCCTACACGGAGGCCTTGCTTTGTGGGCCACTTGTCTAAAGTTAGAGAAATGTTAAGATTGATTGTTTTTATATATGTATGTATATAAGATCTATCAAAATAGGAGACGATTATCAATTTTTTAAACAAAATAAGCTATAATACAATTTCGAAAACTTAAATATCAACACAAATCAAAATCTGTAAGGAATGAATGTGTTATAATAAACAACTTTTGAATCCAGTCCCGTTTTTACATAGATCATATAGTCATAAAAAATAATAAAGCATATAAATTGGGAAAAATATTTTGGGAAAAACTGAGATACAACAAATTTTGCTAAATCAATATAACCAATCACACACTAAATATTAATATGATACTAAACACAAAGAAATACTGTGACAAAGAAAAATAAATGAAAAAGCAAACGAAAATATAGTATCGAGAATTGGTTCAAAACTCCAATCCACACTAGCCCAACACAACAACTGCCCTGTTGCAAGAGTCTCTGGATCCCGATATACCTGCTAGATATAGAAGGCAATTTTTCCACTCAAATGGAATACACACTGCAGCATGACATTGATCAACATCGTTTGATGTTGGGGAAAAAAAGGGGGGGGGGGTAGGGTAGGGGCTGGGTGAAAGTGTGGAGAGAGAGAGAGAGGCAAGGCAAGGCAAGGCAAGGCAAGGCAAGGCAAGGCAAGGCAAAATTCTTTTATTCGAGGATAATAGATAAGCACTCGTGTGCTTTTTTACATCCAGTCCCCGCCCTTTTCAGGGATAACATCAAGATAAAAAGATAGCCTCAACTAAACAACAATTATAGTGATACAAATACCAAGAGCAAGAAACCATACAAGAATCAAACAACAGGTAAGAAATAAGACAGAGATACAATATTAAGGTAATGTTATAAAAAGGCACTCATTCAAAAACGAAAATAGAAATAAGAATCAATGATGACTCTGATTTGAATAAAAAACAAAAAACCCAAACAACAACAACAACAAACAAACAAAACAAAACAAAACAAAAACAAAAAAGGCACAATAATTAAAGATCAAACATGAGAACATGGTGACGTTAAATGACTGAAAACATCAATCCACCACCATCTTTCATCAAAATAAGTCCCATAAAACATAAGATTTTGATAAAAGGGGAGAAAGAACAACAACAGGTAAGAAATAAGACAGAGATACAATATTAAAGGTAATGTTATAAAAAGGAACTCATTCAGAAACGAAATATGAAGTAAGAATTAATGATGATTTTGATTTGAATAAGGAAACCAAACAAAAACAAGACAAAGCAACAAACAAAACAAACAAACAACAAAACAAACAAACAACAAACAAACAACAACAAAAACCACCTCAAAACAACAACAACAACAAAAACAACAAAATCAACTACATTCAGCACGTGATTATTAAATAGTACAAAATGTGAATAAAGTATTTCTCAATATGGATGGTAACATGTTTAGACAACAGGTAAGAGAGAGAGAGAGAGAGAGAGAGAGAGAGAGGAGAGAGAGAGAGAGAGAGGAGAGAGAGAGAGAAGAGAGAGAGAGAGAGAGAGAGAGACGAGAGAGAGAGAGAGAGAGAGAGAGAGAGAGAGAGAGAGAGGAGAGAAGGAGAAGAAGAGAGAGAGAGAGAGAGAGAGAGAGGAGAGGAAGAGAGAGAGAGAGATATACGAAAGAATGGAAGAATCATTTATCATCAATGCGAACACTGCATTTAACATTTGGACACCTGCACAAACACATTTGAATTATTTAGAACATTATACATGGCTGTATGTTTGATGCAGGCTTGCAGGCAGACATTATTATCGCACGCATGCACACACACCACACAAGCAACACAACGTTCACATAATTATTATACACGACTCACGCGGTGCATACGCACACGCAAGCACGCATGCTTACATACCAGGCAAGCACACACATGCTCACCGGCATATCCACAGACACACAAACACACACACACATACGCACGCACACACGCACGCACGCATTGCACTCACGCACGCACGCATACACACACGCACTCACGCATGCTTACATACACACACAGGCACAGACACACCGCCTGTGTGCGTGCGTGTGTGGTGTGTGTGTGTGTGTGTGTGTGTGTGTGTGTGTGTGTGTGTGTGTGTGTGTGTGTGTGTGTGTGTGTGTGTGTTGTGTGTGTGTGTGTGTGTGTGTGTGTTTGAGAGAGAGAGAGAGAGAGATGTGTGTGTGTGTGTGTGTGTGTGTGTGTGTGTGTGTGTGTGTGTGTGTGTGTGTGTGTGTGTGGATTGTCCTTCATGTATTGAACGTCAGTTCCTATTAGTGATATCAAAAATGTGTGTGGGCGCGCATGTGCGTGCATGCGTACGTGTGTGTGTGTGCGTGCATGTTGGACAGTGACATCACGGGCTATGACGTAGAAGAGGTTTCGCGGTGGTCCCGAGGTAGCGAATGCAGTGGGCGTGGCGGACAGTTTGTGGGACCGCAGCCCCTCTTTGGCCCCTGCGTTCCAGACTTGGCCCCTACCGTGGCCACTTGGGGCCGTTACCCTTATCTGGTAAGGCACAGACGGGAAAAGATATAAAGAAAAAGTAAGGAGTGACGCTGGTCTTGTGGCGAGCGACGCACTCTTCCTGGGGAAGAGGAGTGATAATTTTATGCAGATGAGTCTGCTGTGATCTATAGCGATGTCCAATACAATGCAATATGCAATAGTAATAAAATGCTGCAGATGCGATACATTGCAATGAATACAATGGAATGCGATATAATGTAGTACAGTTCAAATGCAACACAACAAAAAATTACAATACAATGTACAAACAACATAATGCAATAAGACATGCAACGAATATAATACAATACAACACAATACAATACAACACAACATAATACAATAGGGTACAGTGCAAGTCAGATATCAGGGCTGTAACAAGTCACTATCGGTGTTGTATTAGAACACATGTCAGAGCTATATCAAGTTTTTACCATTTCTTCTTTACATTTCCAGGATAATGGAATAAGCTCTCATGTGCTTCATATATATCCAGTCCCCATGTGTATGGTGTTTTTTTTTTTCAATTTTGTCATCCATTCCGATTGGCACACAATAGTCTACTCTCGCAAAAATCAGAACAGGTTTTAATGTGTGTACAAGATGTTCTAAGTGCGTTCGCATACTGGATCTAGGTATATAGTCTCATCGGAGGACTTTCTAGAAGTGGGGAAAAGAAGGAGGGGGGGGGGGGGGAGTCTGCATTGATGTTAACTCTAGGGGAAAATATTCCCTTGAACAGGATTCGAACCCAGGTCAGCAGATCACGAGCGCAATGCGCAACGCTCTAACCAACCAGGCTATCCCGTCCCCCGTCATTATTGTGTTGTACTATAAGTCAGATATTAGTACTATATCAAGTCATATGTCATTGCTATATCAGGTCAGACATAGTGCTGTAGTATAAGTCACATGTCAGTGTAATGTAGTGTGATTGGTGTAGTGATGTGCAATACAATATGGTACGGTACGGTACGTTACAATACAATACAATACAATACAATACAATACAATATAAATACAATACAATACAATACAATACAATACAATACAATACAATACAATACAATACAATACGATACAATGCAATACAATACAATAAAATACAATACAACGCAACGCAAGCCGCAACGCAACGCAACACAACTCAACACGCAATCCAATCCAATACAATGTGGAGTGACTGGTGTTGTGATGTTCAAATAAATACAGTACAATACAATGAAATCCAAAGCAACACGATGCAATCCACTGCAATACAATGCAATGCAATACAGAATGGATCGGTGGTCTAGGTGGTATCGCGCCTTGCCTAGAAAGCAAAAAGTCCGGGTCGGAGTGTGCGGTGGTTCGTACCCCGTTTGGACCCAAAACTTTTCCCCCATCCATTAGACCCTGAGTGGTAGTCTGGGGGCTAGTCTTTTGGATGAGACGATAAACCGAGGTTTCCTGTGTTACAATCACTATTTAGCGCACGTAAAAGAACCCACGGCAACAAGGGGGTTGACCCTGGCAAAATTCTGTGGAAAAAAATCACTCTGATAGGGAAACAAATACAGTTGCATGCAGGAAAAAGAAAAAAAAATGTGTAGGCGCTGCACATGTGGCGAGGAGCTCTCCCCGGGGAGAGCAGCCCGAATTTTCAGAGAAATCTGCTGTGACATAAAGTGGTACAAAATGCAACTACAAATAATGCATACAATACAATACAAGACAAGACAATACAGTACAGTATAGTACATTCAGTAGTACACTACAGTACACTACAGTACACTACAGTACACTACAACCCAACCCAACCCAACAACCCACCCAACCAACCAACCCAATAACAATATCTTGTGACTGGTCTCGCGCTGTACACGTGCACCCCTAGGGTCCCCGGCAGTATGTCAATGGCAGCAGAAACCCCTGCTGGGCGGAGCGGGGTCACCTGAAGTGTGTGCCCTACTTCTTCCTGATCGGGGTCAGCAAGAGCGGGACCTCTGACCTCTACCACCGCCTGACCTCTCACCCCCAGATTGCTCTCACGGTGAAGGAGCCTCACTTCTTTGACCGCCGCCGTTACGCCAGTGAGTGAGGGAAGTGGTCACGTGGTTGATGATGTTGTTGTTGTTGAAGTGGTGGTGGTGGTGGGGGGGGGGGGAGATTTCTGGTGGCAGAGCTACTGCTGGATAGCGGTATGCAGATTCCATTCTCCCCCTAAAGTTCTTCGGATGAGACTATAAACCCAGGTCCCGTGTGCGAACGCACATCTTGCGCACACGTTAAAACCTTTTCGAAAGAGTAGGCCGTTGTGTGCTGTTAGGAACGGATGACAAAATTGACAAAAACTGCATAAAACACGGAGATTGGGTGTAAAAAAAGCACATGATTGCTTATTCCATTATTCTCGATATAAAGGGATACATGAGTAATTAAATATACAGAGAGTCACAGGTGACCCTAACAGAGACAAGAGGGAGAAGGAGGAAGACGAGGAGAAGAAAAATGCAAAGAAGAAGAATGCAAAGATGAAGAATGCAAAGATGAAGAATGCAAACATGGAGAATGCTAACAAGAATGCAAAGAAGAAGAATGCAAAGAGGAAGCGTGCAAAGAAGAAGCAAAGAAGAAGAATGCAAAGGAAAATGCAAAGAGGAAGGAAGAAGAAGAAGAAGAAGAAGAAGAAGAAGAAGAAGAAGAAGAAAGACAAGAAAAGACAAGAACAAGAACAAGAACAAGAAGAATGCGAAGAATGCGAAGAAGAAGAGGAAGAAGAAGAAGAAGAAAGAAGAAGAAGAAGAAGAAGAAGAAGAAGAAGAAGAAGAAGAAGAAGAATTGCGAAGAAGAATTGCGAAGAAGAATTGCGAAGAAGAATTGCGAAGAAGAATTGCGAAGAAGAATGCGAAGAAGAAGAATGCGAAGAAGAAGAAGAAGAAGAAGAAGAAGAAGAAGAAGAAGAAGAAGAAGAAGAAGAAGAAGAAGAGAAGAAGAATTGCGAAGAAGAAGAAGAAGAAGAAGAAGAAGAAGAAGAAGAAGAAGAAGAAGAAGAAGAAGAAGAAAGAAGAAGAAGAAGAAAGAATTGCGAGACGCCCGCGCGCCCGAGGTGGCGACCACCACAACGTCCCTCAAACAAACGCCTTCCTCCCCCCCCCCCACGAAACTCCACCCCAAAGGCTTTGACTCAAACTCACCACAGGCACAGAAACGTATGGGAAACCTTATCTGAGGTCACCATGGGACCAGAACAACCGGGGCCTCCGAATCAGAGGCAATTTTTTATTGCATGATGATCTCTGAGAATGAGGATGATGTAATGATGCTGCTATGGATGTGATTTCAGACTGCTTGACAGGGCTGTGCTCTACACTTACAATCAAAATATATCCTGGCGTCGACCGGACCCGAGAGATACAGACACCTGCAGTGTTGGTCAGGTAATGGAAGCAACACTCGCAAACTCGCATCTATAAAGTGGATGAAGCTCGACTGTGTATCCCAGTCTCCCTACTGAGCACACAGCACACTCACTCTGGGTAGGAGCCGACTGGAGCCCGAAAAGTCATTATGACTCGAGATTTGGATGTTCTCATGGGATTTGGACCTTCCAGTCTGACATTCAAGGCGCTAACCACTGCACCATGGCGGCTGGTAGGCCTATATCTCTAATCCATTAAATCCTGTTCCGTTTTTCGTAAGAGTAAGCCATTGTGTGCCGGTGGAAACAGAAGAAAAGATTTACAAAACTGCATACACACGGGGACTGGATGTAAAAAAAAAGCACATGAGTGCTTATTCCATTATCCTCGATATAAAAGAATAAAAAATAAAATCAAATCTGTACCACAGTACACGTTAACTATTCTGCTCTCCTATAAATAACACACAAGCTGCCTCCCTGCAGAAAAAAAACACCACCTGACAGAATTATTGTGAACCTGCTGCTACCCTCATGTCACGAGGGAAGGAAAACCCGGTACCTCAAACTGTCCCACCATCGATTCTGGGACATCAAAACGTCAGTGGCCAGCCGGGACAGCCGTGCAGCGCAGTGCAGCGCAGTGCAGCAGAGTCCATAGCTGTCCTGTGGTCGATCGAAGTCGTGACGGGAATCTGTGCTAGGCAGAGCGTACCCAAGCAGTGGATCAGAATTTGTTTTTGGCGATGCGATTTCTTTCTTGCAGAATTGAATATTGCTCCTTTTTTAAATCTTTGTTTGAAATCTGTCTGTATTGACTGTCTGACTGTCTGTCTCTAGACTAGAGAGAGAGAGAGAGAGAGAGAGAGAGAGAGAGAGAGAGAGAGAGAGAGAGAGAGAGAGAGAGAAGAGAGAGAGAGAGAGAGAGAGAGAAGAGAGAGAGATCCATCCAATCATCCATCAATCCATCCATCCATCCATCCATCTATCTATCTATCTATCTATCTATCTATCTATCTATCTATCTATCTATCTATCTATCTATCTATCTATCTATCTATCTATCTATCCCTGAGTCTGGCGACCGTGGGTGCACCCCTGACAACTTGACAACCAGTTCCCTCCATTCCTCTCTCTGTGCTGCCTTTCTCAAGAGTTTTGTTGAGTTCTAGGCCTGTCCATTCGCTGTTCATTCCATTCATGGAATAACTAAAGTGTTTTTGACTTGACGTGACTGGACTGGACTGGACTGGCCTTTACTGGACTTGACATGACATAACATGACATGACATGACTTGACTTGACTTGACTTGACTTGACATGACTTGACTTGACTTGACTTGACTTGGCTTGACTTGACTTGGCTTGACTTGACTTGACTTGGCTTGACTTGTGGTATTGTGCAGAAAGTGAGCGGCTGTCGAACTACGTTTACCACTACCGCAATGTGGCTGCCAGGATAGAGAGAGACATCTTGACACGGGGCCACAGCAACATCATATGTGGTAAATCACATTGTATAACCACATCTTGACACGGGGCCACAGCAACATCATATGTGGTAAATCACACGTTGTATAACCACATCTTGACACGGGGCCACAGCAACATCATATGTGGTAAATCACACATTGTAACCACATCTCTGCACACACAGCCACATTATATGGTAAAAACACACATTCACGACATATTGGCGCATAACCACAGCAACACGCTATGTGGTGAATCAACACATTAACCACATCTGCACACGCACACCCACATTATGTTGTAAAAACACACATTAACGACATTTTGGTACATCACCACAATTAACACCAGTGCAGACTCCACTCTCCCCAAAAGTCCTTCGGGTGAGAGTATAAATTGAGTCCCCGTGTGCGAACGCTTGCAGAACACCTTGCGCACACGTTAAATCCTGTTCCACTTTTCGAAAGAGTAGGCCATTGTGTGCCGGTGAGAACCGGTGACAACATTTACAAAACTGCACACACACTGGGACTGGATGTAAAAAAAAAAGCACATGAGTATTTATTCTATTATACACGAAATAAAAAAAGAATAGATAAATAAATGAATAAATAAATAAATAAATAAATAAAATGACAATAATCAAATTTCAGCCCAATTTCCAAAACAGCAACTGCCTCTTCTACTGTTTTGGAGGTCATCCTGGAACACGACGGACAAACATGATTACTGTAGACGATGCCAGCCCAGTTACTTCTTTACCATTCTTTCTTTCTTTCTTTTTCTTTTTCTTTCTTTCTTCTTTCTTTCTTTCTTTATATTTTCTTTCTTTATGCTCTCTCTCTCTCTCTCTCTCTCTCTCTCTCTCTCTCTCTCTCTCTCTCTCTCTCTCTATTTCCCCTCCAGGTGACGCCAGCCCCAGTTATTTCTACGACAACTACCATTGGTCCAAATATTCCGGAAACGAGGGCTGCAGTGAACCCCGGGTCATTCTGGCCAATCACATCGCCTACCTGCATCCTGGGGTCAAGCTGATCCTCATCATACGACATCCGGTTCACAGGTGACCAGGGGAGGGGGGGAGGGGTCAGAGGGGGAGAAGGGGGGGGGGGGGTGAGAGTGTTGGGGGTGGTAGAGCTGGAGGTAGTGGTTTGTTTGTGGGATGGTAGTGGTGATGGTGGTGGTGGTGGTGGTCTTGAGGGGTGGTGGTAGTGAGGGTAGGGGTGGTTGGTTGGTGGTGGTGATGATTCTTGTTTGTTGAACGCTCAGACAGAAACTGTATTGTTGTTTTGTTATAGGAGCGAAAATGGGTTTGTGCTGCCTTGAAGCACCTGATAAGTCAGGCCTGGCACACATGCATGCGCGCGCGCGCACCACACACACACACACCACACACACACACGCACAAACACTCGCACGCGCGCGCGCACGCACACACACACACACACACACACACACACACACACTCACACACACACACACCTCCCCAAAGACTCAACTTCTCATACAAACACACCCACCCACACCCACCCAACACACCCTCCAAAGTTAACATCCCGGAGTTACCATTGGTGCTGACTCCACTCTACCCCAAAGTCCTTCGGATAAGACTATAAACCGAGGCCCCGTGTGCGAACGCACGCAGAACATCTTGTGCACACGTTAAATCCTGTTCCGCTTTTCTTAAGAGTAGGCCATCGTGTGCCGGTGGGAACAGATAACATTTACAAAACTGCATACACACAGGGACTGGATGTAAAAAATCAGAAAAGTGCTTATCCCATTATCCTCGATATAAAAGAATAAATAAATAAATAAATAAACACCCACACACCACACCCTACACCCCCACCCCCACCCCCCTACCCACCCCCACCCCCAACTCAACATCTCACACAAACCTACCATTCCCCACCACAGGTTATATTCGCGGTATCTGTTTCACTGCGGGCGGCATCACATCCTCTACAAGAAAGCTCCCCCCCCACACACACACACACACAAACACACACACAACCCCCCCTCACCACACACACACACACACAACACACACACACACACACACACACACACACACACACACACACACACACACACACACACACACACACACACACACACACACCCCCACACCCCTCAACTTCTTATCTCCTACAAATCTACGATTCACCTCCACAGGTTTATATTCAAGGTATCTCTTCGACTACGGGAGGCATCACACCATGTACAAGAAACCTGCCCCGTCTGCCGCCAGTTTCCACAGCCTGGTGTCAGAGAGTCTGCACAGGTTCAGAGACTGCTTCCAGAGATGTTCACTCCGCCACTGCCTCTACAACCACTCCCTGATGCTGAGCTTTCATGATGTGAGACGCTGGATGGAAGGAAGGAAGGAAGGAAGGATGGATGGATGGATGGGAGGAAGGGAGGGAGGAAGGGAGGGGAGGGAGGAAGGATGGAAGGAAGGATGGAAGGAAGGAATGGAGGGAGGGAGGAAGGGAGGAAGGAAGGAAGGGAGGAAGGAGGGAAGGAAGGAAGGGATGAGTGAAGGAAGGAGGGAATGAATGAATGAATGAATGAAGGGTAAGGAAGGAAGGAAGGAAGGAAGGAATGAGTGAGTGAGTGAATGAGTGAATGAATAAATGAATGAATGAGGGGAGGAAGAAAGGAAGGAATGAAGAAAGGAATGAAGGAAGGAATGAGGGAAGGAGCGAGTGAGTGAGTGAGTGAGTGAATGAGTGAATGAGTGAATGAGTGAATGAGTGAGTGAGTCAATGAAGGAAGGAATGAGTAAGTGAGTGAGTGAGTGAATGAAAGAAGGAAGAAGAGAGGAATGAATGAATGAATGAATGAGTGAGTAAGTGAGTGAGTGAGTGAGTAAATGAGTGAATGAATGAATGAATGAATGAATTAGTGATTGAGTGAGTGAATGAGTGAGTGAGTGAGTGAATGAATGAATGTATGAACGAACGAACGAACGAACGAACGAATAAATGAAAGAAGAAATAAATGAATGATTGAATGAATGAATGAATTGGTTTTTTCGTTTCTCGGCAAGAGCTCCGAGGTTCATGAATAGTGAGATTTTTTTGCGTATGCAACCAGTCATTTTTTCCCTGAAATAAAGGTAGCTGCATTCCAACTTCAGGGATGTATGCTGAATAATTATGTTCGTGTTTCTGTAACCCACAGAACGCTGACATGAATGGTAGGATCTTAAACGTGGTTATTTTACTTTCTTCGTGTGTATGTACTCTAAGGAATAAAAGTACTGGCAGGTCTGCACTTGAAGTTGACCTGGGAGATCGCCAAACCTTAAATTCACCAGACGCCGCTGGGATTCGAATCACAACTTCATGAATGCATGGGATTGAAGACTCACTGTCTTATCACTTGGCTACATTATCCGTCAAATCAATCAATTAATCAATCAATCAATCAATGATGGGGGGAAGGAATGGATGAATGGATAAATGAATGAATGAATGGATGGTCCTTAATAATAACATTAAAAATAGAGGAAAGGTGTTCCCAAAACCTCGGCTGTTGGGGAGCGAGGCGTCAGTGACCTCAGCATCCCCAGGGGCCAGCATATTGAGGGCTTCGCCCATCTCCTCTCCCTCGCTGCTTTACCTTCCCTATCTCTTATCTATTTCTGTCTATCTCTTATCTAAAAAGAAATTACATGTTTAAACCCCTACACCGTCTTGTGCGCACAGCTTCGTATTCAGGAAAACCTCTACCCAGTGCTGCTCGAGGATTGGCTGAGAGTGGTACCACGTGACCAGTTCATTTTCCTACGATTTGAAGACTACCGTCAAGACATGGCCTCCCATCTTCGGAGAGTGTTCGACTTCTTAGGAGTGGGTGAGGGTCAAAGGCTTCAGAGTTTGGGATGATGATGATGATGATGATAATGATGATGATGATGATGATGATGGATGATGATGATGATGATGATGATGGTCGTGGTGATGATGGTCGTGGTGATGATGATGGGGACGGGATAGCTCAGTGGTCACGCTTTTCTGAAGTCAAGGTTAAGCAGCATCCAGCGTGGTTGCCAATTGGATGGGTGACCGTTTGCACGCCTTCGCTTCAGTAGGCCTACTGTCCCCCAGTTCATCCAGCTGTCAATGGGTTCCTGCCCTCTTTTAGGGTCAGGGAAGGTAAAGCAGCAAGGGAGAGGAGATGGGCGCCGCCCTCAGTATGCTAGCCCCTGGAGAAGCTGAGGTATTTGATGCCTCGCTCCCCTACGACCGCATAGGTTATGGAACACCTTTACCTATACCTTTTTACCTTTGATGAGGAGGAGGAGGATGATGATAATCGTGGTGGTGGTGGTGAAGGTGGTGGTGGTAGGATAGTGGTGGTGGTGGTAGTGGTGGTGGTGGTGGTAGGGTGGGGGCCGTGGCGGTATTGATGTTGTAATTACTGTAGTAATTGTCACTTCTATAGTTACTATTTCTTTTGTTTTTTTCTTTCACTTCTTCTTCTCAAGATTTTCAATGTAATCATCATTATCATGATTATGATTATAGTCATGATCTTCCTCTTCTTCTTCTTCTTCTTCTTCTTCTTCTTCTTCTTCTTCTTCTTCTTCTTCTTCTTCTTCCTCCTCCTCCTCCTCCTCCTCCTCCTCCTCCTCCTCCTCCTCTCTCCTCCTCCTCCTCCTCTCTCCTCTCTCCTCCTCCTTCTTCCTCCTCCTCTTCCTCTTCTTTCTCCTCCTCTTCCTCTCCTCCTCTCCTTCTTCCTCGTCCTTCTTCTTCTTTTCTTCTTCTTCTTCTTCTTCTTCTTCTTCTTCTTCTTCTTCTTCTTCTTCTTCTTCTTCTTTCTTCTTCTTCTTCTTCTTCCTCCTCCCCCTCCTCCTCCTCCTCTTCCTTCTCCTCCTCCTCCTCCACCTCCTTCTCATTCTCCTCCTCCTCCTCCTCCTTCTCTTCCTCCTCCTCCACCTCCTCCTCCTCCTCCTCCTTCACCCCCTCCCCATCCTCCTTTTCTTCCTTCTGAACACACCCAACATTTTCCCACTACAGACGAACTATCGGAAGCACGGCTGCACTCCATAACGTCTCGCAGTGTCCACAACCAGGGCCGCTATGTGAACACTACAGGCCCCATGCTGGAGAAGACCCGTCTCTTGCTACAAGACTTCTATGCGCCGTTCATTCGTCGCTTCGCTGCCATGTTAGGGGACAGGAGATTTCTGTGGGAAGATGTGGATAAGTCTGGGAAGAAGATTGTGTCCTGATTTCTTTCTTCGTGGATTATTTGTAGTTTTTTGTTGTTGCTGTTGTTGTTGTTTAATTGTGTACATGAGTCTGGAAGCAAGATTTCAACCTGATTTCTCGTGGATTATTTGTAGATTTGTTGGCTGTTGTTGGTTGCTTTTGTTGTTGCTGTTTTAATGACTACTGTTTCTTGACTAACTGTGTACATAGGTCTGGAAACCAAATTCCATCCTGATTCCTCGTGGTTTATTTTTAGTTTTGTTGTTGTTGTTGTTGTTGTTGTTGTTGTTGCTGTGTTGTTGTTGTTGTTGTTGTTGTTGTTGTTTAAGAATTGTCGTTTCTTGACTAACTGTGTACATGAGTCTGGAAAGAGGATTCCTTCCTAATTTCTCGTGTTTTATTGGTAGTTTTGTTGCTGTTGTTGATGTTGTTGTTGTTACTGTTGTTGTTGCTGCTGCTGTTTTGAGGATTGCCATTTCTGGACTAACTGTGTACATGAGACTAGAAGCGAGATTCCATCCTGGTTCCTTCTGTTTTATTGGTAGTTTCGTTGTTGTTGTTTTAATGATTGCCGTTTTTTGTGGGTTTTTTTTTTTACTGTGTACATGAGTATGGAAGGAAAATTCCATCCGGATTCTTCGTGGATCATTTGTAGTTGTATTGTTGTTGTTGTTGCTGTTGTTGTTGTTGTGCTGCTGCTGTTGCTGTTAAAGGATTTTTGTTTCTTGACTAACTGTGTACATAGGTCTGGAAACAAAATTCCATCCTGATTCTTCGTGTTTTTTTTTTTTAGTTTTAGTTTTATGTTGTTGTTGTTGTTGCTACTGCTGTTGATGTTGCTGCTGCTGTTGTTGCTGCTGTTGTTGTTGTTGTTTCTGTTTTTATGACTACCGTTTCTTGACTAACTGTGTTATGAGTCTGGAAACAAAATTTTATCCTGATTCCTCGTAAATTATTTGTAGTTCTGTTGCTGTTCTTGTTGTTGCTGTTGCTGCTGCTGCTGCTGCTGTCACAGGGCAGAAATTTGATTATAGCGGAGATGCCTTGCCCACAGCACACCCACACTCACTCTCTCGGCCAAGAGGGCATACGGACAGTCAGCGTAGGAGATATTCTCCGAAGTGTTGAGGCATACGAACTATTCATTTTTCAACCGGGTTAAGTTTTGCTTCTTCCATGTCACGATTTGAATAATAGAGCAAAAAGTGCGCTGATGTGCACTCTATATAAATTGTTGAGGTTAAAAAGTAACCCACTGAAAATTTTAAAAAAAAAAGAAGATTATTTGATTCTCTGATTCAACCTATTGTTCAGTACGGTGCAGCGTTGTGGGGGTTTGGATACTACTACGTTGTTATTGTGAAAACATGCATTTATTTGTATTGAAAAAAATACTCACACCTAGAAATGCACGCTGCTGATGATTTAGTGTACAGAAAAACTAGCAGGTATCCTGTTTATATAAACTCAGCTGTAAAGTGTATTAAATACTGGTTAAAGTTAACAAGAATGCTGGGACTTAGACTACCTTAGAAAAAAGATACTGGTCCAATTGTGATTATCAAAACATATCATAAGAAAGGTGCAACCTTTCGGATTATGACAAAATGACAAAAATGTACATTTCTTGCGATTTATCTTGCCTGAGCTTCCGGCGCTTACGAAAGTCATTCTTCAAGAATTGTGTATGCATAGGCTCAAGCACTTGAATGCACGCGCGCACACACACGCACGCACACACACGCACGCACGCACACACGCACGCACGCACACACGCACACACACACACAACAAGGGAACAGATGACAGTATTACAAACTGCATACACACGGGGACTGGATGAAAAAAGCACATGAGCGCTTATCCCATTATCCTTGACATAAAAGAATAAAATCAAAATAAAATAAACACACACACACACACACACACACACACACACACACACACACACACACACACACACACATGTATAGAGTAATGATGTAGTCATAGAGCAGAATCCTCATGGACACTTGCCAGAGGAAGTTGACATACACACTGCCACTCTCAGCAGCCTAAAGCCACCAGTGTAGGCCTTTTGCATGTAGCCAAGAGAAAGCAGTGCTTTTCCCGTGACTCTGTCACTGTTCTGTGACATGTGTTGTGTAAACGTGTATGCCTTGTGCCTCTGGCAGAATAATATGTTCAACCATCCTGAGGTTGGGTCAGGTGTGACGTCATCAGCAATATCCACAAGTTTATTTTCGGGGAAAGGCACACATTTCTTTTTTTTAAAGGCTTGTATAAATAAACCTACGTTTTTTAAATTCTAAAAAGTAGTCGTATTTTTGTAGGGACTCCTGGAAAATGCATGTTCTGGTGACGTCACACCTGATCCACTTTTAGAATTATGAACATACATCTACAATGCACAAACAAGGGAAGCTATCTCGAGTAGCTTAGAGGGCGCGTCGAATATCAACCTCGCCTCTGATTGGTCAAATTAGTACCGCGTGCAGATCTGAGTTGCACAAACCGGTCATAAAGAGCAAGGCACACGTGAAGACGAAAGCACTCCCAGAATTTTGTGAATTTTGCCAACCCAGCTTAAAGGTAAGTGTGCACACATGAATTGTAATTCGCTAAAGCAAAACTGTGTTTGTATCATTGTTGGTGTTGTCTACCAAAGTAGAAATATCTGTCCCAAGTCTGATATCTTCATGCAGACGACAAGTTTTCATTGAAACCCTGACAGTAGGTCCCCAGCTTTAAACCGGTTCAAAATCCAAGCACGTGGAATACCGTTTATCAGGTAGGCTACCTGTTATCGCTTACAATTACATGCATTTTCTGCGCTTATTTTATCTGAGAAAACGAGCAGGAAAGTATGGGTTAGAAGACATGTGAAAAGAAATTTGGAATAGTTAACCCAACCGGTCTTGGATTTGAGAACAGACAGCCTGGAGACAGACATCTTGGAACAGTTAACTTTGGGGTTTTGCTTCTCAGCTGGAGCTCCAGGGCTCACCAATGGCGAAATTTTTGTATGCCACCGTTTTTACCCTTCATTAAGGTAGCTAATTCTTACTTTATTATTTTACATTGTTTTGTTGGGGGGGGAGGGGGGAGGTGTTCGGGTTTTTTTTTTATGGTTCCTCAGCTAGAGTTCCAATTTCACCAACGGTGAGATTTTGCGTATGTACATCGCCTTTGTCCTCCATTAAGGCAGCCATAATCAGTTCATTATTTTACCTTGTATTCAGTTTAATTCCTTTTTCGTTCCTGGGCAAGAACTCCAAGGTTCAGAAATGGTGAAATTTTGCGTATGTGACCGTTTTGCCAACCAATAAGGTAGCTGCATTCTAACTTTATTATTTCATAAGTTTTGAGGGTTTTTTTGTTCCATGGCTAAAGCTCCTAGGTTCACCAATGGTGACATTTTGCGTATGGGACCGTTTTTGTTTACCATTAAAGTAGCTGCATTCCGACTTCATTATTTCATATGCTTTGAGTTCATTTTTTTACGTTCCGCGGCGTAAGTTCCGAGGTTCACTAATGGTGAGATTTTGCGTATGCGACCGTTTTTACCCACCATTAAGGTAGCTGCATTCCGACTTTACTTATGTTTTGAGTTATTTTTTTTTCGTTCCTTGATTAAAGCTAGGTTCACCAATGGTGAGATTTTGCGTAAGCGACTGTTTTTCCACACCACTACGGTAGCCGCATTCCGACTTTGTAAGGTGTCTAAATACGGCACATGTACATGTCCGTAGTTTTTTGTCACTTGCTCCTACTGATAAGCAATGGCCTGTTCTATCGAAACAGTTTTTAACATGTGTACAAGATGTTCTGCAAGCATTCACATACGTGGCCTTTGTTTATAGTCTCATTCAAAGGGCTAGGTTTGGGTTTATATTTTCATGCATGTAGAATTTTGGTTGATTCCCTTGCAATGAAAGCCTTTCAGGTCTTTTTTCATTCCTCGGCTAAACTGAGATTTTGCGTGTGCTACCGGTTTTTTGCCCACAATATTTAAGGTGCCTTGTTTCCCATTCGGGGATAAACTTTTTCTTCTTTCCATTTTTCTACCGCCTTTGTTTTCTATTCGTATAAAAAAAACTGTCACCAAACTGTTCATTCGTTGCTTCGGTTCGCGAAACACTTAATTCTCGCTCTATTCACGGGTCTCTGGGTCACAGTTTGCGGAATGTTGGTTCAGTAGTCCACGTAAAGGGAGCAAATTTCGAGACATTGACACACGCATGTATGTGCGTGAGCGCGCGCGCGCGTGGACATGTGTGTGCACAGTCGTGTGCATGAGCCTACGTGTGTATTATTATGCCAGCAAAATAAATGTCATGTATGATTAGTCGGCAAGCAAAGAGCGTGTGTGTGTGTGCGCGCGCACGTGCGTGCCTGCGCGTGTTTTTTTAATTTTTATTTTATTCATTTCGAGGATAATGGAGTAGCACCCGTGTGCTGTTTTACATCCAGTCTATGTGTGTATGCAGTAATGTCAGTTTCGTCATCCTTCCCACAGGCACACAATAGCCTACTTTCCGAAACGCGGAATGGGTTTTTAACGCGTGCGCAAGATGTTCTGCGTGTGTTTGCACACTGGACCTCGATTTATAGTCTCATCCGAAGTTTTGGTATGTGTGTGTGTGCACGCGCGTGCGCGCGCTGTGTGTGTGTGTGTGTGTGTGTGTGTGTGTGTGTGTGCGCGCGCGCGCGCGCGTGCGTGCGTGCGTGCGTGCTGTGTGTGCGTGTGTTTGTGACAGACTTCTTCTTATGTTTGAATCAGATCGCAAAAATGGAAGAAATTCAGGGCATGAATCCCAACATCTGAAAAGTTTCAAGAAAGAAGCCAAGAAGGGAAGTGATTGACTGTGGAAAGTTGTAGCTGGAGACTAAAGTTGAAAAGATGATGAAGTAGAGCTGCACAACTGCAGACCAGCAATTGCCGCCACCTTGCCCAGTACACAGGCATCTCTTTAAAAAGTATCAAGTGTGCAAGGCTGCAAGGACTTCGAAAGGAAACAGATTCCAGCGCTCACTCATAATAGGGTTTTCCCTGTCTGGTCAAAGTTTTCTTGTTTGTTTTTCTTTAGTTCAAGTGGAGATTTCAGATAATTATAGGGAGTGTGGTCAAAGTTTTGCTTCTTCAGTTCCGTTTCATAACCTGTTAGTTGTTTTTTCAAAGATAGCTTGACACCACATTTCTGATTTTTACATCCTTTTGTTTCATTAACTTAAATGAAACTAGCTGAAAATAAGCTTTAGAAACTAGAATGATTTAACCGACTAATAATAATGATAATGATAATACATGGAATTTATATAGGGCTATATCTTGAAAAAACAAATCAAAGCGCTTGCATTCGGCCTATACAACACACAAGCAATCAATGACAATAACTTTAGCAAATTCGAATGTACACACGCACGCATGCATAAACATAAAAGTAATCTTAAGTGAGAAAATGGAGTAAAATATCTAAAAGGTATAAGTTCACATAAAAAAAACAAACTTTTAAAAAGACTAGAAATAAAACAAAATAAAATTGGAGTTTAAACTGAAAATAAATAAGAAAAAGGTACAAAGTTGACCAAAACTAAAAATTAAAGTGAATATACCCCTCACCGGAGCAAAACGGACTAAAACAAAAAAGCCTTAGAAACTAAATCAAAATAAAACAAATCTGACCCTAAATAAAACTTAACCTTAGATAAAACTAAACCTTAAAAAACTCAACTGAATAAGATTAAACCTTGAATAAAACTAAACTGAATAAAAGTAGACATTGAATAAAATAAACTAAACCGACTAAAACTAAACCTTAAATAAAACTAAACCTTAAATAAAACTTAGTCTTAAAAAACCAAACCGAAAACTAAACCTTAAATAAAACTATTTAAACAAAAACTAAACCGAAAACTAAACGTTAATTAAAACTTCGAAAAGTAAACCTTAAATAAAACTAAAACGAAAAGTAAACCTTAAATAAAACTAAAACGAAAACTAAACCTTAAATAAAACTAAAACGAAAACTAAACCTTAAATAAAACTAAAACGAAAACTAAACCTTAAACCAAAGACTAAACCTTAAATAAAACTAAACCGAATAAAAGTAAACCTCAAATAAAAACTAAACCTTGAATAAAACTAAACCGACTCAAACTAAACTTTGAATAAAACTAAACCTTAAAAAATCTAAACCTTAAAAAAGCTAAACATTAAAAAAAAACTATACATTAAATAAAACTAAACCTTGAATAAAACTAAACCGACTAAACCTAAACCTTAAGTAAAACTTAACTGACTAAATTAAACCTTAAAAAAAGCTAAACCTTGAATAAAGCTAAACCTAGAAAAACGAAACTAACAGACAAAAAAAAAGGATTTAAAAATATACTAAGCCATATCACGAATAAAACTAAACTGTCAAATTCAATAAATCTAAAGTTTTGTAGGGTATGGCCTACATATCTTAATTTCCGCTCATTTATTGTGTGTAGCCTTGTTCCCAGTTCCAATAGGATGCTTTCGTTTTGTTCTTTCATTCTGTCCAACTAACTCGGAAGCCTTAAGTTGAAACATTCTCCGCTGTTTCGATTCTTTTTTTCATCGTCTTTTCTTAGTGTCCAGGAATCACAGCCTAGCTTTGATGGGCCATGTTAAGTATTTCATTATTTTTCCATTCTCAGCTGGTAAAGAATACTAAAAAAATTTCCCCCAGAAGTTTGTTAATCGGATCATTCTACTTTTAGCCATGCCTTTTCTTGTCTTGGTATCCATGGTACAAAATCTTTCATTTTTGATGGGGCTGAAACATTAGGGTCTTTGATGTGGGAGTGTACTGCATTGAATATGAAAGTGTCCTAGGCCTTGTATTGTGCATGGCTTGCCTCTTCTCGGAGGACTAGTCTCTATCACTTCCTCACACTTCTTCAAGAGTTTTGCAAACTGTTTTGGTTCTTCTTTTCATTCCCTTATTCCGCAGAAGTCTGAACATTAATCAGGGTTGAAGTTGTCACGCCTATCACATGGTAGTTCTACTGGAGTCTTTTCTCTCATACTCCTGCCACCAGCTGAAAACTTCATCAAAAATCGAGCAACTTCACTTCCAACATCAAAACCTGCGAACTTCACTTCAATCTTCAAAACCTGCGAACTTTACTTCAACACCTCAACACCTAAGCTGTAAGTATTTAAACATAGAATTATGCTACTACAGTTCAGCTGACTTAAAAACATAATTCATTATTTATTAATTAATTAATTAATTTATTTATTCTTTTATTTCAAAGATAAGAGAAACACGCATGTGCCTTTTTAAATATTTTTTTTTTACATCCAGCCCCCCTATAGATATCTGACAATATTACAAAAAGCAAAGTAAGGCTAAAATTGCTGCTATGTTTCTGGCAAACGAGCAAAGAAGCAAAGCTGTAAAGTCTGGGTGGGCTCAAGATGCTCATGCTGCAATGATATTATATGCTATTAAGTTTTCTTGGTTTACACTTTCGTCCAAAGGCTAGATCTATATTTATCATTCCGTATTATCCACGCAACTAGTTACTCAAAGCAGAACTAGTTTTAAATGTGTGCACAAGACGTTCTGCGTGTGTTTGTACATGGAACCTTTGTTTATAGTCTCATTACAAGGACTTTCAGTTAAGTGGTGGAGGCGGTAGTGATGTTAACTCCAGGGAAAAAATCCCCTTCAACAGGTCTACTAGTGGTCTCAAACCCAACAGTCACATCAGGGGCTCAGCTCTCTAACCCTAATGCTACTGCCTCCCCTCCCTCCCTCCCCTTACAGCATTGATAAAGTTGGAAAGAAGCATGCACCCTAGAGTTATATCAGTCATTAATTTTCCTTTAGACTATTGGTAGGATATACTGGGGTCTTGGGATTGATGGCACATTCACACTATTTTCGTCTAGTCACCAGGCCCTTGGAACCGACATGGTGATGCCGGGTAGCAACAGGACGACAGCAGTGCACAACACAGCAGCAACAGAACGACGACAGCAACGGGACAGTGGATAAAAGGACAGTATGAAAGAAGCAGCAACAAAGACGGTGTGAGGCAAGTAACAAGAAGTTCTGAAGCAAGCAGCAACCCATTTTGAAGAAAGCAGCAAGAAATCTTGAACCAAGCAGCAAGTTTTTTTGTTTGTTTTTTTAAGAAAGGGGCAATATTTTTTTTTGGAGAAAGCAGCAAGAAATTTTGAAGAAAACGGTAAGAATTTTTGGAGAAAGTAGCAAAATTTATTTTGAAGAAAGCAGCAAGTCTCTTTTTAAAGAAAGAAGTAAGAATTTTTTAAGAAAGCAGCAAGACTTTTTTGTAGAAAGCAGCAAGATTTTTTTTTAATGGAAAGCAGCAAGAATTATTTTTAAGAAAGCAGCAAGAAATTTTGAAGAAAGCAGCGAGAAAGATTTTGAAGACAGCAGCAAGAATTTATCTTAAGAAAGCAATATTTTTTTAAAGAAAGCAGCAAAAAGAAATTATGAAAGCAAGAATTTTTCTTAAAGCAGCAAAACAAATTGAAAAAGCAGCAAGTTTCATTTTAAGAAAGCAGCAATTTTTTTTAAAGAAAGCAGCAAGACATTTTTTTTTTAAGAAAACGGCAAAAAATTTTGAAGAAAGCAGAAGGAGATTTTGAAGCAAGCAACAGGAATCTTTTCTGAGAAAGCAAGAATTATTTTTAAGAAAGCAGCAAGATTTTTTTAAAGAAAACAGCAAGAATTTTAAAAAGTAAACAGGAAAGACATTTTGAAGCAAGCAACGAGAATTAATTTAAGAAAGCAACAGCAAGATTTTAAAAAAAGAAAACAGCAAGAAATTTTGAAGAAAGCAGCGGGACATTTTGAAGAAAGCAGCAAGATTATCTTTTAAAGAAACCAGCAACAAGATTTTTTTTAAAGAGAGCAGCAAGAAATGTTGAAGAGGGCCCGGCAGCAAGAATTTTTTTAAGAAAGCAGCAAGAAATTAAAAAAAATAAAGCAGCAAGATTTTTTTTTTTACAGAAAGCAGCAAGAATTCTTTTAAGAAAGCAGCTGAATTTTCTTAAGCAGCAAGGACTATTTTTAAGAAATCAATTTTTTTTAAAGAAAGCAGCTAGAATTTTTTTTAAGAAAACGGCAAGAAAATTTGAAGAAATGAGATTTTGAAGCAAGCAACAGGAATTTTTTTAAGAAAGCAAGAATTTTTTAAAGAAAGCAGCAAGAATTGTTTTTGAAGAAAGCAGCAAGAAATGTAAGAAAACAGCAATAATTTTTTTAAAGAAAGCAAAAAGAATTCTTTAAGAAAACGGCAGGAAAGTTTATAAGTAAGCAGGAAGGGATTTTGAAGCAAGCAACAAGAATAATTTTAAGAAAGCAACAAAGATTTTTTTTTTTTAAAGAAAACCGCAAGAACTTTTGAAGAAAGCGGCAACATTTTGAAGAGAGCAGCAAGATTTTTTTTAAAGAAAGCGGCAAGATTTTTTAAGAAAGCGGCAAGATTTTTTAAAGAAAGCAGCAACAAGAATTTTTTTTATGAAAGTAGCAAGAAATGTCGATGGCGGCAGTAAGATAACTTTAAGAAAACAGCAAGAATTTTTTAAGAAAGCGGCAAGAATTTTTTAAAAGAAAGCTGCAAAAGAATTTGAAGAAAGTAGCAGAAATTTTTGGAGAAAACGGCAAGGATTTTGGAAGACAGCAGCAAGAAACTTTGAAGAAAGCAGCAAGAATTTTTTTTAAGAAAGCGATAATTTTTTTTAAAAAGAAAGAAATCGGCAAGAATTTTTTTTTTTTTCAAAGAAAGCAGGAGGAGATTTCGGAGCAAGCAACAACTTTTTTTTAAGCAAGCAGCAAGATTTTTTTCAAGAATGCAACAAGAGATCTTGAAGCAAGCAGCAAAAAATCTTAGAAAGCAGCAAGAATTTTTATAGAGCAGCAATTTTTTTAAAGACAGCAAGCATTTTTCTGAAGACAGCAGCAAGATCTTTTTTTAAAAAAGAGCAGCAAGAATTTTTTTTTTGAAGAAAGCAGCCAGAACATTTTCAAAGAAAGCAGCAAATCTTGAAGAAAGCAGCAAGAGAAAAATGCAAGCAACAGCAAGGTATTGTACAGCTGATAGAGATAAGTCTGCCTTGAGCATACACTCTAGAACCTTGCAGAACAATGGCTAGTTACCTTATGCACTGAATTCCAAAGACTTCTTTACAGTGTAGAAAACTAGAACTATGAAGAGCCGAATACACAAGAATTTTGCCTTAGACTTGATCATTATACAGTATGCAGAACTAAACACATCAAAGCAAGAAAGGAGCAGATAAATTTTTTCAAAGAATAAAGATATACAGTGCCTAAAACAAGACTATAAGCAAATGTGTAAACAAGCTGAATTTTTTTTAAGGAAAAAGTTCCAAAAAGCAATAGAGAAGAAAAAGATAAAATGACGAAAAAATTGTTTTAGAAAAGACAAAAGATGGTGCTTAATGATTCGCTTGTAAAAAAAATGCCCCCCCCCCCCTCCCCCCCCTTTTTTTTTTTAAAAAAAAGATAAAAACCACTGTAATTGTAAACACCCTTGTATATGAATAATATGTATAAAGAACGGGTAAAATGTACAGCTTTGTGTAAGACTGATATTTTTTTGAAAGATATTTTCAATGTCATTCAAATGAATGTATGATGTTAATGTTCTCGGAATAATTATGATGTATGTTTGCTGAGAATGGTCAGAAAAGAAGGGGCAGATAATAGGGAACAGAACAGATACCTGACTTATCCAGGGTTTAATCCCCCCCCCCCCTTTTTTTCATATAGTAAGGTCAGTCTATTTTTTTGATAGAAATTTTTACTGAAATGAATTTTTCAGTCAAATTGTCACTCTGGTACCAATTCGTTTGTTTTTCTGACTTTTTCCACTAAGAGAGTCATGTTAGCATTTTTTTTTTACATCTTCGACACTTTCATTGTATTTGAAATATTTTAAGAACAAAACAATCGGTAAAAAGTGAGGGCAAATAGAGCTACATATTTCTACTGATTTTTGTGTATATCCATATTCCAAACCCCATGTAATGTTTAGTATTTCTTACTGCAGTGAAGAATGTAAAAACAAAAAAACAAAATAAAACCCCAACTAAACAACCCCCACTGACAATTTGCAGTATGTTTTGAAGAATGGCATACACTGAACGTGGCTTGCCTGCCTTTTTCATTAAACGCTTAGACAGCAATTATTTTTGTCCCTTAAATGAGCGAAAATGCGTTTTCATTAAGCACCTGACAAGTCGGGCCCAGCCCATTCCTCTTTGGGGGGGAAGAGAACTATTTTATGTGGTATCCTAACTAGACTGTTTTCAACGCAATTTTATGTGACATCATGACTAGACTTAGATTAGTTTTCAATGCTATTTTATGCGATACCCTAACTAGACTTAGATTGATTTTCAATGCCAGACTGTCGGCAAATCTATGATGGCTTCCAATGGTATACTCTTCTTATTCCATGAAATTTTAAGAGAACTAGACTAGACAGATGCGGTTTTTATATGTAGGAAATAAGTAGAAAATGAAAGCCAGAGGCGTGTGTATATAGCTTTCAATGAGGTGGTAAGGGACACAAGTTTGTGTGTGTGTGTGTGTGTTTAAGGCCTTAGAAGGAGTTGAGAGGGGGGTGCAGATATTAAAGTATAAATGTTTATAGAAGTGGTGTTTAAAAATGACAGCATTGTCAGCAGAGAGGGTTGATAAGGTGGGGTTCGGAAAATGTTTTAGGAGGGAGCAGTAGTATTGAGAGTGGAGGGTGCAGGTTATGTTAAGCTAAATGTTGAAGAGGAAAGGGTGTTAAACACATGTAGCATGGAGGTATTCGGGTATTGTGGCATAGGTGTTTAAAGAAAAGGTGTTTGGGAGAGGGGGATACTAGGAGGGAAAGAGGGGGCGGAATTTACAGGTATGATGGAGGGGTGTTTAGGGATATTGGGGTAATATTTGAGTGGGGGTGCTCATAGTAATGTATTGTAGGTTAGGTGTTTATGTGGAAGGGGTGTTTAGAAAGAGGGTGTAGCGTGGAGGTATAAGGCAAGGCAAGTTCTTTTATTCGAGGATAATGAATCACTCGTGTGCTTTTTTTACATCCAGTCTCCAGTATTACGGTATTGTAGCGTAGATGTTGAGGAAGGGTGGATTGGAAGAGGGGGTAGTAAGGGGAGTTGTTTAAATGCCTTTGTAGGGTATGTGCGAGGAAGGGGTGTTCGGGACAAGAGGGTAGTGATAGATATTTAAGAGGCAGGGGCTCTTTCAGAGAACTGGGTAAGATGGTTGTTAGATACAATGGGAATGAAACAGAGGGTCTGCTTTTAGAGACAATACTCGCATATTTTCATTTGAGACAATTTAGATAAAGGTGGTGGGTGCAATCCGTTCTTAAAACCGACACAAAAGGGCTATGGATACGGAATCTTGTTCTTAACTTAGAAAATGGGAACAGACTTCAAGCAGTCAATCTTTGGAGCCGTAATTTGTAATTGAGTACTCTACCAACGTGTCTATGTGCCGTTGTGTCCACCTGCTTTCAATCATTTTTTTTACATACAACACACTGACAGCACTTGGCATGATACTAAATCTTAACCCTAACCTTTGTACTAAACCAGATTCTAACCTTGCATGAAAACACGAAAGCAGGTGGACACAACGGTATATGAACATAATGGTAGATCTCTCATTGTTTTCTTTCTCGGAATAAGGGGTGTGTGGGAGGAGGGTGTTTTAGGGAAATGCAGGGGTGTTTGGGTAAAAGGGGGGGGGGATACAATGCAGGTTCTTATGAGGGAAGGAGAAATGATTAAAAGTGTAAGTGAGGGGTAGAGGGGAGCGGGACAGTCTGGGGTTTTTTTTTTTTATTATTGTAATGATTGGAGTAGATATTAAAATGGAAGTTATTGGATGGGAGAGGTGGTGTGGTGTGGTTAAAGGTATTGAAGGGATATGGGTAGGACACATTTAATTAAAAGATAGGGGATGGAGATGGTTGTGAGAGGGAGGGGGATGCTGAAAGTGTTAATGAGATAGGGGTAGAACATGTTAAAATGAAAGTTACTGGTTGGAAATTGGAGAGAGGGGGTGGGTGATTAAAATTATTGAGGTAGGGGTAGAGTACATTTAAAGTGGGATGAGGGGAGAGAGGGCTTAAAGGTGTCAATGGTTATGGGTAACAGACATTGAAATAAGTTAAGGATGGGAATGTGGAAAGAGGGGTGGTTAAAGGTGTGACTGAGATGGTAGAACATAGTAAAATGAAAGTAATGGTATGGGGATGGGAGAAGGGGGGGGGGGGTTAAAGATGTTAATGAGGTAGGGGAAGAACGTTTTTTTTTTTTTTTTAAAGTTAAGGGATTGAAATAAAGAAGAATGAGGATGGAAATAGGGGAGAGTGGGGATGGTTAAAAGTGTATGAAATGGGGGTTAGGGAAGCAAAGCAGTCAGCCATGCTTTTTTGTATATTGAGATAATAGGGAGGAGATATTTTAAAATAAAATGGGGGGGGGGAGGGTTTGGGTTTTTTTTTTTTTTTTTTTTGGGGGGGGGGCTAAAATGGAGATGGGAAGCGAGGCAGTTGGATGTTTTCTTGTGGTATGTTAGAGGTGTGTGTGTGTGTGTGTGTGTGTGTGTGTGTGTGTGTGTGTGTGTGTGTGTGTGTGTGTGTGTGTGTGTGTGAAGGATTAGATCTGTGGGAGATGGTTAAAGGAACATGACAGGTAGAATAGAGCAGGCAGACTTTAGTTTCTGTTAATGAAAGAGACAATTTAGAAAATAAAGGGAATACGGGTTTACTAAAAAAAAAAAAAAAAAAAAAAAAAAGCCTGTGATGCCAGAATGAGTCAGTGGCTAAAAAGGAAAAATAGGAAAGGAAAAATCCGTTTAGGTTAAAGAAAAGGACAGAATCAAAAGCGTCGTCGTGATTAATGTCCAAGCGGAGATTTCCGATTTATGGCAAAAGCGACATAGGAGTGACATTTTATACTTCTAGATGCAGGGAGGTGGGAGGGACTACCCGTTAAAAAAGACATTGAAGAGGAGGGGACAGGAGCGTGTGTTCAGGTCAGTGGCGATAGTGGAAAGAGGTGGACAGTGTGTGGAATAGTAGCACAAGTCAGAATATTTAGTGCTCCTAACCTTTCCCCCAAAGCCCCAAACTGATTTTGTGTAGATGAATGTGGTTTGGGCCATTTGCACCATAGGCAGGTCTATGGCACTGGTCTATCATTGGAATGCCTTCATAGATTTGACAACAGTCGGTAGTGTGTGGTGTTATTAATCTGGCACACGAGTTGCATTACTTGCATTTATGTTAATTTTGAATGGAAAAATGTATGTATACATGACTGTATTTGTTGGAAGAAATTAGGGACCATAAACAATTGCTTATAAATAGGAATGTTCACAGCCATAGAAAGGGAGGGGGGGGGGGGGCAGGGATAGGTCTTAATATTTTTCTGATTTAAAAAAAATCATTTTTGTCAGTAAGATAAAAAAAATTGCATCCAAGCTTTGCAGTCATGAAATTATTTTTGCTGTTGATAGGACTGGCATGTTGTAACTAGAAAACCCCAATGTTGGTGGTGCTAGACAGTGTGTTGTAATATTTTTTTTCCTACAACAATTTTGTATTGAATTTTAACTCAGAATATTGTAGTCCTCTAATCAAGTTTGCTGAAGGCTAAGAAATGTGACATAATTTTTTCATTGAAGGATGGAACAACTGTTTTCCAATTTATAATTTTTTCCTTTATTTTTTGATTGATCTGGTCAAGTTCATCTAAAGTATTCCTGAAATAATGTTGGCAAGATTTGTTATTGAAAAATGGAGCGCTTTCTTCTTTAATTTTGAATGATTTGGGATTATTTTTGTTTGGTTTTTTGTTTGTTTTGAATAGTTTGATTTTGTTTAGAAATATAGTTGTGTTTCTTGAAGGCATAATACATTTTGTTTTATAAAAAAGTTTTGTTGTTGTTTTTTTTAACAAAAAGGGTTAGAAAGGGAGATAACTTTTTTGGCCGGTGAAGATTGTAAAGCGCCCCCGCCCCCTCCCCCTGTAAAATAAAAGGAAAATAGTGCACGATGAAGCCCCCCCCCCCCCCCCCCCCCCCCCCCACAAAAAAACCCAAAATGTTTAAAAGAATGTGGTCTGTTAAGTGTCCCCCCTCTCCCCTTGGAAAAAAAGATTGTTTCATAAAGCACCCCCCCCCCCCCCAAACAAACAAAAAAATTGTGGTCATGAAACAACCCTCCTCCCCCTCCTTTATGATGTGCATGCAAGGGAGGCCCATTCAAGCCCTTCGATTTGTTTTTGCAAGATATTGCCATATATAAATTCCATGTATTATTATTATTATCATTATTTTTTTATAATCCAGACCAGTTGGATGTTTGCAGTTTTTTGGGGGGTTGTTTTTTATCTCTTTTTTGGGGGTGGGTGGGTGAAGAAAGACTATAATGTGAAAAAGTTAACTGGAATATTAATTTTTTACAGCCAGATAGAAAACTTGTTACATTTTTTTTATTCCAAGATTATAATTTGTTTAGCAATATTGTTCTGAATATTAAATTTGTTACAGCCAGATAGAAAACTTGTTACATTTTTTTAATTCCAAGATTATAACTTGTTTAGCAATATTGTTCTGAATATATATTTATGGGGTTTTATTATGAGGTGAAGAAAGACTATAATGTGAAAAAGTTAACTGGAATATTAATTTTGTTACAGCCAGATAGAAAACTTGTTACATTTTTTTAATTCCAAGATTATAATTTGTTTAACAGTATTGTTCTGAATATATATCTATGGAGAGATGTGGGGTTTTATTATGGGGTGAAGAAAGACTATAATGTGAAAAAGTTAACTGGAATATTAATTTTGTTACAACCAGATAGAAAACTTGTTACAATTTTTTTTATTCCAAGATTATAATTTGTTTAGCAATATTGTTTTGAATATATTTTTATGGAGGGATGTGTGTTTTTATTATGCTTTGGTTTATTTCCCTATATGTATATTTTTTTTTATAGCTTTTATATCTTGTGTTAGATTTGCATTAAAAAATAATCCTGAAGTTGTGTTTGTTCCAAGTGAGATGAAAAATTAGTTATGGAATGATAGTTTTTTCTTTACAAATATATATAGCTTTTTTTTTTTTTAAGCTATTTTGAGGGTCACATCAGTCTTGTTCAGGAACACTGTAGTCCTGAAATTGTTCCCTGATAGTTAATTATGAAAAATCAAAAGTGGTTAACTAGCTGGTGGTTCAATCTATGTGCTTTTTTTTTTTTTTTGGAGGGGCAGGGGGTGTTGTACTTTTGCTTTATTGTGGTTGTTTGATTTATTATCAAATACCTGGTCATTTTTACTGTTGGAAAGATAATAAGCTTTGCTGTGGAAAGATGAACTAAGAATGTTGTAAACGATGTAGCTTAGGTTTCCTTTTACATTTTTTTCTTTAAAACGGAACAAATAGGTAAACATTTAGCTCTGAAATCATGTTTGTTGCTGGTGTGATACGAGACTTGTTACAGAAAGATTGAGCAAGTGTATGTTTAATGATATGTTGTAGTCTTGTCTCTTTTTAAAAGTTAACTGATCAAAATTATCTGGATTCTTGTGTGTTGAAATCATGTTTGTTCATAACAGCACAGTGATGTTGTCATAAAAAATGTATTTTTGATGATGATTGCTTTTTCATGTTTTTCTTTGAATTTTTCTTGTAGTATGGTAAGACGTTATTCCTTCATTATTCCTTATAATTTATATTAATTACATGGGGTTTTTTTAATTGAATTTTTGATGTCATTTTCAAAATGATTAAGAAGTTGGTACCTGCACTTGTTTTTTCTCCACTACTTTTTCCTCGATAGTAGTATGGTAAGACAGTTAATATATTATGCTAACTCTAAGATGCTACCAAAGAAGGAAAAACAACAAACCCAGCAATGGATTACAAAAGAAATCTTGATTACCAGGAAGACTGTAAAAGAGCAAAGCAGACTGATCCAAATGAATATCAGAGATTAAATTATCTTCTTACTCAGAAGTTCTTACTCAGAAATGCCTACAATGCTGCCACTGAAAGACATTATTCCCTAGAATTTATTTATTTATTTTATTTTATTTTTTTAATTTGAATCTTTGATAAGTCATTTTCAAAATGATTGAGAAGTTGGTACCTGCACTTGTCTTTCCTCACTACTTTATCCTCAATAAAGATTAAATTATCTTGTGAAAAGTAAATGTACTGAAGCCAAAAGTTATTTAAAAAATAGCAAAAAAACTGGCTATCATCAAAATGTCAGACTATTGATCATAACAGAACAGAGAAGACAATGAACAAAAATAGCAGAGAAATGCCAAACAACAAAATATAAGAATACCATTTAATTACCAAAAGCTTATATGTTCCATTAATTCTTGATTTTTCATGTACTTGGTTTGAAGCACTGAGCACAGAATGAAGCAATTTATTGCTGATGCCCCCCCCCCCCCCCCCTTTATTTTAATTTTTTTTTTATTGTAGATGGTAGAATATGGGTTTTGTCAACTGCTGTGTTGTGTTACCACAGATCAGTATTTCAGCATAGTCTGATATAGTTGTTGAAGTTTGTGGTGACTGTAAGGTTTTTGTTCCTGAAGCATTTGCCTGTCTTGGGCTGATCCATTCCCCAACTGTAAGGGTATGATTGTTGTGTGGTTTCTCTTCCACCATTGGGTTACTTGACCTCTTTTTTCTGCAAAAACAGCAAGCACAATAGTCAATACAGCTCAGTATACCCAATACAACTCTTCCATAATTTTCTTCCAAATCAACATTTCCCTTAACTGTTAACAATTGATTTTAATCCCATGAAAGAGTGAATTGAACACTCCATTTACCAGTTGTGACTTGAGTTTTTTTATATTTTTTGCTTTTGGATTGCAAGTATTATCTGTGGTTTCCACGCTCTATTAGTAAACTCCATTGAATTAACAAAAAACTTTCCTTGGCCCAAACCCTGTTCAGCTTGTTCTAAAATCCCAATTGCAAATGTACAAAGGTGTGGTTAAAAGTTTCACAATCTAGTTTAGTGATCTATATCATATGTGATACCTTACCCATCTGAATAAGTGGAGAAAATGTTGCCTGTTCATTTAGAGAATAAAAAAGATTGTTTCTTGTAATCAGTTTTGCTTCCATTTTTCCTTTTATTTAACAGTCCTGTACAAAATTGATAAATGCATACCTTTAAAAAAGAAATGTACAAAATATATGAAGTGGTGAGCACACACCACTGGCACTTAACTGTCCAACTGACGACTTTGTGGAGAAATCACAAGCTTTGCTCAACTCCCCCTTCTTTTAAAACTTACAAGCTGATTTGCACTTATTCAAGGTGTCCGTGCCCTCTAGCTGTACAGATTACATGGCTGGAATTAAGCTTTTTGTCACTTCCATTTTTTAAAAGCATATTGGAATGAACACATCCGAGGCCTGACATATTGTAAATGTGAGAAATCAAAAGAGAACAAAAGTCGGTTGATCATTGTGTCACTGCTGGTCAGAGCATTGGGAAAAGCCTACCTCCCCCTTCAGCCAAAAAAAAAAAGCTGGAGTTAGGGTTGGGTAGCTGGCTCGCAGCTGAAATAAACGAAATAAACAGGAAGCACCAGAATGACTTTACAAGCATATTGTTGAATTTAATGAAACGTAATGCCAATAGGTGCAGAAATCATAGGAACACAAATAACCTTGACTAAGCTGTTTGTTCAGAGTTCCTTGTATGAATGAATGACTGTGTGTTGAATCCTTTGCTTGTTAAATACATGAATATTTGTTTTGAGGTAATAAAGTATTTGAATTTGACTTTTAGGAATTTCAAGTGTGTGGAGCATGTGCACAAGATCTCTGACACATAGACACATTTTATCTGTACTTTCTCTCTTCTCTCTCTCACTTGTTTGCCTGTGTCACTCTCTTATCTTCCTTAGATTGAAATGTACTCTATTATCTTCCTTAAACTGAAATGTACTCAATCTATCAAACATAAGGGTGACAGGATAGCCTGGTGGTTAGAGCGTTTTGCATTGGATTTTTTTCCCCCTGGAGTTTACATCTGTGCAAACTCCACTCCCCCAAAAGTCCTTTCGGATGAGACTGTAATAAACTGAGGTCTCATGTGTGAGCACATGCCGAACAACTTGCACACAGGCTAAACCCTGTTCTGCTTTTTGAAAGAGTAAGCCTTTGCCAGTGTGAGAGAGAATTTACAAAACCAGAGGCACATGAAGGCTGGATGTAGAAAAGAGCTGAAGTGGTTTGATGCACATCAGCCTTTGGCTACAATACAATTGAAGGGCCAAAAATGGGAAGATGAAGGAAAATAAAATATAATTTCTCGCAACCTTTGATAAGACCTGGGCATAATTATACATATACCATGGCATGTACCAAAAATTGTACTCCTGAATAAATAGGACTGTTCCAAAATCATGAAGTCCTGACAGTAAGACCAAAACATTAAAACAAAATGGTTCACACTGACAGAACGAAACACAGCACAACTAGGAACAAAGTTCATAAAAGACTTATACTTGACAATATTAACACATGAGCACATACAAAATACATACATCAAGTACAGCATACATCTCATAGCTGAAATCATTCATTAACTGTTGCATTTTTAGAACAGTTACCAGACTAGAAAACCATGCTTACTGAATATGATTATATCGGCATTAGGTTAATGCAATGTAGTGCTGTATGCAAAAATATTGAATTACATTGTACTCTTTCATGACATATGTCATAAAAAGAGCGAGACAGAGAGAGAGAGAGAGAGAGAAATTTGTTGATTTATTTATTCATTTATTTATTCTTTTATATCGAGGATAATGGAATAAGCAATCATATGCTTTTTCACATCCAGTCCTTGTGTGTATGCAGTTTTGTAAATGTCATCTGTTCCCACCGGCACACAATGGCCTACTCGTATGAAAAGTGGAACAGGTTTTAAAGTGTGCGCAAGACGTTCTGCATGTGTTCGCACACGGGGCCTCGGTTTATAGTCTCATCCGAAAGAGAGAGAGGGAGTTTACTGGGTTTAAAACTTCTGGGATAAAAAAGATCAATGAAGAAAAAAAAAAACCTCACTTGCAAATTCCACTGTTTGCTTTTTTTTTTATTAATTTTTTTATATTGCTTGTTAAAGTAGTGTGTGTGCGTGTGTTTGTGCATGCATATATGTGTGTACATGTGTGTCTGTGTGCACACGTGTGTCCATGTCTGAGTGTGCATGTGTGTGGTGCGTGTACATATGTTCTCTCATGCTTTCAGCAACACAAACAACATGCACACAATCTGCCATAGCTGAAGTGAACCAACATGCACAAGAGTTCAAACTTTCACAGCTTTCCTGGAGAAAGATAAACTTTATTATTCTTCAATAGTCAGAATTTTCCCAGTGCAAACTGAAAATTTCTCTCTGGGCACAAAAAAAAAAATCAACAGACTGATGTTCACAATCGGGGAGGTTTTCAATACACAATCTCTCTCTCTCTCCTCTCTCTCTCTCTCTCTCTCTCTCTCTCTCTCTCTCTCTCTCTCTCTCCACACACACACATTTGAACAAAGCTATGTCAATCTCAGTGCCTCTACTAAATTCAATTAATACCACCACCAAATTGATCAAACTGCTCACATTACAATGAGCATGTGCTTCCATATAATTGCTTATCTTACCATTATGTGTGTGAATAAATTGTCGTTTATTTTCTTTTTTCTCCTTTTCTCTGGGGTGGGGGTAGGGGGTAGTGTTAAATTCCTGCATGTTCAACCCTTCTTTAATTCCACTAAGTTCTTTATGTTATGGGTAGACAGCAAATGAGTTTTTTTCTTTCTTTGGATAGATCCCAAGGTTCTCTAATGATGACAATTTACAATTGAGACCATTTACCCTCCATTAAAGTAGCCGCAAGCATTCCAAATTCGGGGATGACAACAGAAGACACCACTGTACTTCCTGGGTTATAAGCTTTTTTCTTTTTCTGCTGTAGCTGTCATCGATTTCTACACAAAATGATCTTTGGGGCTGAAATACCTGGAAATATTAGGTAATCACACTTCACTCAAAGAGAACTTTAATTTTCTGGGAGATTATGCATGGACAAAGTTTGGCTGATAGGAGAAAAAAAAAGACTGACGTATCAACCAACTACTCACACTGCTTATGTCACACCATGGCTTAGCCTCTGAATGCAGCCTAAACATCATTGATTTTCAGCAGTTTTTTCTTCCCTGCTGAGCAACTGTACTAAAGGCAATACATCTCTCTATTTTGTAGGATATCTCATCTCAAAGAAAAAAAGAGAAAAAAAATCTCACATTCAGCCTTCCTTCCTTGATACAGAATCCCATGTATCTGGTGAAACATACAGTATTTTATCTCAAATATTATATATACATTATTTTGTCTCTCTGTTCTTACAGAGAGAACACAATGCTCAGAACTAAAGAAAAAGAGCTGGTTGTGTCATAACAGTTCATTTCTTCACAGGGTTTTTCACAGTAGAAATTGAAGCAGCCCATCACCAACCACTTGCAAGTAGACCCATGCCTGAATGTAATGAAAAACATCCTCCACCCCTTATATATACACACTCGCACACACACACACACTCGCACAAAAGCATCAGCCATAACTGATCACACACACGCACACACACATACACACACACACACTCACTCTTACACACACACTCACACCACTCACACACACACACACACACACACATACACACAAGCAGCACCCATAACTGATCTCACTCTCACCCCCCCCTCCCCCCACAAACACCCTCCTCACCCCACAACAAACTCAACCTCCCAACAACTGATCACATGAAGCGATGACCCCCCAGAGAGCGGTTGAAGGTGGACGAGGTCGATGACCTTGTGGCCCTTGGCCCCAGGGCCATGAAGTGGGGTCCTGACCCAGGGCCGAAGGGGTCATCGAAGCGAGGTCGGGGGTGGAAGGGACCGCCGGGCATCATGGGCCCGTGAGGGAAGAAGGGGTTGGGGTGTCGGGGCTGGCCTCCTCCCAGAGGATGGGGGATGGCTGGAACATGACAAGAGAAGTGTTGTGAAGGGAGAGAGAGTGTGTGTGTGTGTGTGTGTGGGGGGGGGGGGGGGTGGTTCTGTGAGTGTGTGTGTGTGTGTGTTCTGTGAGTGTGTGTGTGTTGTGTGTGTGTGTGTGTGTTATTATTATTTATTATTATTATTATTATTATTATTTATTCTTTTATATCGAGGATAATAGAATAAGCACTCTTGCTTTTTTTCATCCAGTCCCCATGTGTATGCAGTTTTGTAGTGTCATCTGTTCCCACCGGCACACAATGGCCTACTCCCATGGAAAGCAGAACAGGATTTAACGTGTGCCTAAGATATTCTGCGTGCGTTCGCACACAGGGCCTTGGTTTATAGTCTCATCAGAAGGACTTTTGGGGAGAGTGGAGTCCGCACTGATGTTAACTCCACTGACACTGATGTGTGCATGTGTGTGTGTATGTGTGTGTGTGTGTTCAGTGTGTGTGTATGTGCATATGTGCGCTCTGCAACAGCCTCTATCGGGTGTGGGAGTTTTCCTGTGCTCTGTACAGACATCATGCCTTTATTCTACAAAAAGTTAACACATTCATTCAATTTTGTTTCACAATCATTCATTTCTTTCCCTATGCAACAATCAGTCACATATTCAACTCATTATTCAACAATCAGTCATTCCATTATTCTATAATTATTCAGTCACACACTCATTCATTCTGCAATCAATCAGACAATCATTCATTACAGCAAACTGGGATCATAGCTTATAGAACACAAACAAATAATAATTTTTAAAAAACCCGAACAAAGAAATATACTTGTTGCAGGAAGCAAACGCAAGATTGGGGTCATAGTTGTTATGAAAACAAACAATAAAAGCGATGACAAAAAAACAATAAAAGCTACAACACAAAAACAAACAAACAATAAAGCTTCAACAAACAAACAATAAAAGCTACAACAAACAATAAAAGCTACAACGAACAATTAAACAAATCAAAGAAACAAACAAAAAACCAAACGCTCCTTACTGGAGGCAAAGTCAGGGTTGAGGTCGTAGTCGCCCCCTATGACACCCCCATGGAAGCCTGAGGGGGGAAAGGGAGTGAAGTGGCCGTGAGGGGGGTGCAGCCAAGGGGGAATACTCATCATCATCTGCTGGCGATGGCGAGACAAACGTCGACGCTCCTTCCTAAGCTGTAGGGCCTCTTTGTACAACTGAAAAAGACAATTTTATTAATTTATTTCCCTGAGCCTCTTTGTACAACTGAAAAAGACAATTTTATTCATTTATTTCCCTGAGCCTCTTAGTACAACTGACAATGACAATTATGGACCTGTTTGTACAACTAGCAAGAAAAATGTCGTTTTATTTCTTTCTTTATTTATTTGGGCCTCCTTGTACACCTAACAAAGACAATTATTTTTTCATTTATTTCTTTACTTGGACTGTTTGTACAACTAGAAAAGACAATTGCTTTTTCATTTATTTCTTTACTTGGACCTGTTTGTAAAACTGACAAAGCCAATGACTTTTTTATGTTTTTCGTTACCTGGGCCTCTTTGTATAGCTGACAAAGATAATTTCATTTTACTTGTTTCTTTATTTGGGGTCATGAACTCCCCAAAAGTCCGGATGAGACTATAAACCAAGGCCCTGTGTGCGAACGCACGCAGAATATCTTAGGCACACGTTAAATCCTGTTCTGCTTTCCATGGGAGCAGGCCATTGTGTGCCGGTGGGGAACTGATGACAAGATTCACAAAACTGCATACACACAGGGACTGGATGTGAAAAAAGCACATGGGTGCTTATTCCATTATCCTTGATATAAAAGATTAAATAAATAAATTAATTAATTTTTAAAAAGATAGATAATGATAGCTGAGTATTTATCATTAACAACAGCAACAACAAAAGAGAGAGAGAGAGGGGGGGACAGAGAGGGGGGAGGACACAGAGAGAAGGGGGGACAGAGACAGACAGACAGACAGCTGTAAACAGAGAGAGAGAGAGGGAGAGAGAGAGAGAGAGAGAGAGAGAGAGAGAGAGAGGAGAGAGAGAGAGAGAGAGAGAGAGAGAGAGAGAGAGAGAGAGAGAGAGAGAGAGAGCCCACCTGATACCAGTTCTTGTTCAGGCTGTTGTCTTCTTTTTCTGCACACAGACGAGACGCACTTTGATACTGACGATAACATTGATAAAACACTGACATCAACCACACCAATATGGCAGAGTACATATATGCAACTATCAAGTTTTCTTTTTTTTGCATAGACCTCTTCTTTCTCAACAATCAGCTCTCTTTTAACCCACTCCCTACCATCCACTGCGAATGTAGGATCTGACCTTCGGATTTTGTTTCAGCTCAATGACGTCAACTTTTGTTAAAAAAAAAAAAAAAAAAAATCTGGCAGCTGGCTTTCAATGTTGACCATCCACCTACATGTCAACAAATAAACCCTGAAAATATCATGTACTTGTGTGGAGTATTTTTTTAGTTAGCATTAAAATAAAATAACAATAATCAACAGAAACGGCCAGTATACAGAGATAGGCATAGTAAAAATGGGTCAGTAAGGAATGAGTTAACAAAAACAACTTCAGCTTTGATAATACTCACAATTCCTTTAAGAAAAAATGAAATCCAAATTAAAAAAAAAACTAAAAAGAAGTGTTGGTCATGAATATCTTTTCCACTTACACCTCCCCCTCTCCCTCCGCATAAGATAAAAATACTGTGTATATTTCACACACAACCAGTCCCCAAAAGAAAGGTAAAAAAACACCAATCTGAGATCCTCACGTCCGAACTCCCTGAGGTAGAGGCGTCTCCACACACAGGGGTCCTTGTAGACAGCGTTGAGTGACCGACACACCTGCCCCACCCTGGTCACTGCACTGGCCGGCAGGTAACTCAGCACCTTCAGCTACGAACGATAGGAATATGAACTCTTTACTTTTCTCTACAGCATGAGAAACTCATGTGGGTTATGAGAAAGCAGAGTTATAAACAATGAAATGAATGATGCTTAGGTGTTTCATCATAATGAGGCTTATGTTTTTCATCATAATGAGGCTTATGTTTTTCATCATAATGAGGCTTACGTTTTTCCCTCTCTCTCTTTTTAGAATTTCAAAAACACGAGGAACTCATGTGGGTTACACGCAAGCATAGCTAAAAACAATCAAACAACAAATGATGGGTATGTTTTTCATAATAATAATGCTTACATTTTTCATCATAATGATGCTTACATTTTTCACTCTTTCTCTCTTTTTACTACTTCAAAAACACAAGGAACTCATGTGGGTTACAAGCAAGCATAGCTAAAAACAATCAATAAATAAATGTTAAATAATGCAAAACAATATCACAGACCCAGGCAAGCATTTCTCACATATCAATGGGTTGGGGTTTTTTTTCATTCACATATGAATACTCATGCATAAACGTTCAGTTATACAGGAACAAAACACATCAAGAGCCAGAGAGCACTTAGAAAGCAACAGCTTACGTTTGTCACAATCTCCCTCTCTTTCTCTCACACAAAAACAGACACAGACACACAAATACACAGACACACACAGAGTCTCACACACACACAGACACAGACACACACAACACACACACACACACACACACACACACACACACACACACACACACACACAGAGTTACAGTCTTACCTGAACCTCATAGGAGAGAGATAGAAGGCCCACAGACACTGCAAAGCCACACACTGCAGAGAAGAAAACAGGAAAAAAAATACAATGTAATGACAGTGTCAACAGTCATTGACTAAAGCACTTTTTTCTTTTTTATTTATCTAACAGCACAGAAAAGAGTATGCAATACACTCAGACACACATGAGGTCCCATGTGCGAATACACACAAAACATCATGCCCACATGTTAAATCCTGTTCTGCTTTTCGTAAGAGTAGGCCATTGTGTACCAGTGGGAACAGAGGACAAGATGTACAAAACTGCGTACACATGGGGACTGGATGTAAAAAAGCACATGAATGCTTATTCCATTATCCTTAATAAAAAAGAATAAATCATAAAATAAATAAACACAATAAATGCACGCACACACACACACACGCTCTTCCTCTCCCCTTCCCCATACACTCTTACATGCATACACCAACACACCCTCTCTTCTTACACACACACATGCTGGCACATGAACAACACACACACACACACACACATTCACACACCCACACCCACCCCACCCCCCACCCACACCCACACCCACACACACACACACACAGGGATGTCTGTACCTTCAGGCAGATGACCACACACACACACACACACCTTCAGACAGCTGTCCCATCAGAGGATGGCAGATCTCATCCTTCACCACACGTGACAGCCTCTCCAGGTTACTGTACAGCCCGCACACATCTGCAACACCCCACACACATCTGTAACACCCCACACACATCTGTAACACCCCACACACATCTGCAACACCCCACACACATCTGCAACACCCCACACACATCTGCAACACCCCACACCACACCATCACCACCCGTGACAGCCTCTCCAGGTTACTGTACAGCCCACACACATCTGCAACACCCAACACCACACCCCTTCACTTCTCCTGTAAAATTGGATCTGATGAGAGGCATTGATCCATGAATCAGAAATCAGAATCAGAATCAGACATTATTTATTGACATAAAAGTCATATAGACTTATTGACACAACAAAATAAACTCTTCATATTTCATGAATACAGCATATTATTCACTAGTTAGCATGACTGAAATGATTTCTGAGTTGCAACATCCCCAGATCAGAAGCATCAATCAGAGGTTTTTCACTTCTGAGATTATAATTTGTATTGATGTTTCTGTCAGTGTTGTAATTGCCCTTTACGGGAGGATTGAAGTATTTTTGACTTGACTTGACTTCACATTAAAAGTACAAGACATGCTGGATTCTCCCCACACTTTATTCAAAATCAGTTCTCTTGATTTATTACTTCCAAAATGTTTGACTTAAGCAACTTTGGTGATTGTTAATAAATATTATGAAATTGAGGGGGAGGTTGTAAGAAAAGTCATGTGACTGCCCAATGTTTATAATGATGATGTTTTTGATTTTAAAAAAAAAGAGGAAGATTATGATGTCAAAATTGAATTAGTAACGGTCCAAATTAATGTGGCATTGCCCTCAATTAGTTGGATGCACTGGGCCTGACCTGCCAGGCGCTTAACGGCAAGGTAACACATTTTTGCTCATATGACAGAAAACAGGAGTTGCTGTCTGAGAGTTGGAAGAGGAAAAAGAAGTATTGAGGAGGGAATGAAAACTACTTGAAATGAAGCAGAGCAGTGTGAAAGGCTCATGCACAAATCCCAGCAAAAGCCTGATCCCCCACGATGTCTTTCACACATCCTGACCTACCTCTGTCCATGTCACCACTCTGCACATAATCCCCCACCTTCAATGACTGGGGGTCTGTTTTTAGTGGGGGGTCACCGTTCGTCACACCTGAAAACACAAAATGACACTAAAAATGACCAGAACATTAATTTGTATGTGATGTAATGTGTGTTTCACAGTACATGAAAAATCACCCTTTCAAACCACATTTGTGGGTAGAAAAGAATAGCAATCATAATGTACAGGACAATATGCACATGATTCCAAGTTTCATATTGTCATCATGGTTTGGAAGAAGGAAAACTTCAAAACAGGCATCAACACTAACACATATTCTATCTATCAATCTATAAATCTGTCCTGTAGTCCTTGGACCGTGGGGGCATCCCCAAAGACTTGACACCAGTTCCCTCCATTCCTCTCTCTGTTCTACTTTGTTTACATATTATGTAACAGGAAAACAACTGACTGTTAAGACTTACAACAAAAAAACGTTTAAAAATCAACTTTGGACCACTCTTCAAGAAAAAATAGAACCAAACTATAGATTTGAGAAAATCTTTTTTTTCTTTTTTGTTTTGTTTGGCTGACAATATTTATTTCTGTTTTTTTTTTTTTTTGTGGGGGGGGATTGGAAAAGACAGCCAAGAAGAGACAAGGAAGGGAGCGGGGACCTGAACCCCTCACCATGCACGACGACCACTTGGCCCATGGGCACGGCGATGAGGGAGCAGCTGTGGTGGGAGTGGACACACAGGTGGCGGTAGTCCTGCCTGTAGAATCCTCGCTTGTTCCACCCTGCCTCCAGACACAGCTCCCCCTCCTGCCACAGAGAGAAACAGAGAAACAGAGACAACATGAATGCATCTGCAAGCGCTTTGATTTGTTTTTGCATGATATAGCGCTATATAAATTCCATTATTACCATTATTTATTTATTTTTTTATTATTATTATTATTATTATTATTATTATTATTATTATTATTATCATTATTATTATTATCTGCAACCGACTGCCTCTCATCAAGGTAGCCGCATTTAAACCTCTAGGGCTGATGATTATGTCTAAACACGTGAGAGTATGTTGAATACAAGCGCTTTGTTTTGTTTGTACAAGATATAGTGCTACATAAACTGTGTTTATTATTATAATCATCATTATTGTTGTTGTTGTTGTTATTATTATTATAATTATAATAATAATAACAGTTTGCCCTCCATACTTACTTGCCCAGGCTTTGTGCTCTAAAGACTAGAGTGCAACTCCATAGTCTTCCGAGACTGATGGGTCACCACCACCACCACCACCACCACCACCCATCACCACCACCACCACAATAAATATTATTATTATTATTATTTATTTATTTTTATTATTTTTTATTATCATTATCATTATTATCATCATCATTATTATCATCATCATTATTATTATTATTACTATTACTATTCTCCTCCTCCTCACCACTACCATCATCACCCTCACTCAAACACAACTCCCCCTCCCCCCTATTCCCCTCAACCCCCCCCCCCCCCCCCCCCCTGCCATCCTCCCACCCAACACCTTCCCCCATCACCTGCAGAGGTCTGAAGCCCACTTCCAGCATCAGCGTGTGCAGCACCACCCACAGGGCATCGGCCGCTGTGCCACAGGCGGCGGCGCTGAAGACGTCACGTAGCAGAGCGGGAACAGAGGCAGGGGTCGATTCCCGACACAGCAGAGGCTCCTGCAGACAGCGGTTCACCTCGGGGTCCTCCAGGGGACACGGGGAGGGGGAGTCTCTCTCTGCACCACTGCAGGAGGGATGACCATCTGAGGAACGGGGAGTCAGTGATGGAGGGAAGGAGGGAACAGATAAGTGAATGAGTGAGTGAGTAAGTGGATGAATGAGTGGGTGAGTGATTGAAAAGATAATTGAATGAATAAGTGACAAAGTAAGTGAATAAATCAATCAATCAATGAACCAATCAATCATTCATTGAAATTTAATGTATGATTTACAGATCACATACAAATCTCCATACTTAACTAGGTTAGTGATTCTCTACTGAAGGCAGTTTCTATCTAGAAATGTCACCTCATCGATTTCAGTAAATGACATAAGGAACGAGTTGTGGTGGTTGTTGTTATTCTTTGGCTTGAGCTGCAAGGGTCATCAATGGTGAGATTTTGCTTACACTGCCATTTCTTTGCTCACCCTTAAGGTATCTGTACTCTGACTTCAGGGACGATGTCTAAACACAACACCAGTATGCATGTGTTTTTTCTACAATTGTCTCACACATTCCTACCAGTATCATTTACTGATTAAGTCTCTGCTGTGGAATAAAAAATTTAAAAAATTATTTTTAAAAAAATTTGCCCAAATCCACTCACCCACATCAGAAAGTCCCGACGTTTCCTGATCCTGGCTGTTCTCCTGCCAGGAGTTCTGAGACATTGCTGACTCCACCGCCTGCGACCCTTCCTCCTCCTCCTTTCCCCCACCCACACCACCACCACCTCCACTCTCCTGACTCCCCACACCACTGCCACCCTCTGCTGTGCCAGTGCCGTTGCCACAGTTATTGGCGGAGGTGGAGGTGGAGGGGGAGGAGGTGACGTTGCTGCTGCTGCTGTTGTTGCTGGAGAGATCTGGGCCCAGGAGGAAGACCAGGTCCCCGGGCACGATGCCCAGCTGGGACAGGGTGAGGTCCTCCCCGCTCAGGGCATCCTTCTTGTTCAGGCTCAGGTGGAAAGACCTGCAACATGCACACAGTGAAGACAAAAATGAACGAGTCTAAGGAAGGAATCATTTGAATGAATTGAAAACATAGAAGGTAGGTAAAGGTGTCCCATAACCTATGTGATCTTAGGGGAGTGAAACATCAGAGACCTCAGCTTCTCTAGGGGCCAGCATATCGAGGGCAGTGCCCATCTCCTCTCCCTCATTGCTTTACATTCCCTGACCCTAAAGAGGGCAGGTACCCATTTACAACTGGGTGAACTGGGGGATTGTACTGAAGCTAAGCAAAAGGTCACCCATCAGACTAGTAACCACGCTCGATGCTGCTTAACTTTGACTTCAGGAAAGTGAGTATTCTCACCATTTAGCTATATTATATCCTGCACCATTGAAAACATAGCAGAAAGTATTTTCAGGCATGCAGTAGGAAGCCATAGAGATTAATAACCTAACATCTGTCTAAATAAAAACTTTGCTGTTTACTTAGTCTTGTGAGTATTTGACTACTGAAGCTGAGATTTGAATTTTCAAGACACACTGTTTTGAGTTTGTTGTTTCTGGTCATTCATTTTCATGCTTGTAGTTTTACAGTGCAGTACATTCTGACTAATAGTAATACTATAGTGCATTCTGAAATGCTGAATTGACATTCTCATGAATGTGAAAGAGCAAGCATTCATGCTCTGTATGCCATGTTTCAAACATATCCCGTGCCTCCAAAACACGATGGGCATTCATAACACTTTCTGAAAAATGAAGAAATAAATCACTTGATTCTCTAATTTAGTAATCAACAGAAGGAAAAATAAAGCACCAAAGAAGCAAATGAACATAATTGAGAATTAACTTCACACACACAAAATCAGTTAACTTTGCTTGGATCAAGATGAACTGTATAAAAATCCATGCACCATTTTTATGAGATGATAGTGATATCAAGGAAACCTATCCAGTATTCTGTAAGAATTCCTAATAATATAGAGTAAAGTTGTTTGGAGATCTATGAGAACCACAATGTTCAGATGCTCACCAAGTACTTGAAGTAGTGGGTATGAACATCCAATATCCATTCTGGACATGCCTTTTGAATACAAATTCTTTATATCAATCATATTTAAATATGTTTACATGTTGTTTGCATTTTATCTCTTCCTCAAAATTACAATGTGTGTTTTTCAGCAGTATGGATTCTGTGCAGTCTTTTTTTTTTTTTAAGGGGTAGAATACTAATTGTGTGTGTGTGTGTGTGTGTGTGTGTGTGTGTGTGTGTGTGTGTGTGTGTGTGTGTGTGTGTGTGTGTGTGTGACTGGTTGTGTGAATATATTAATATAATATATAAAATATGCACACATGTGCATGCACACAAACACACAATGACACACACACACATACATGTGCATGCACACCAACACACACTCATGTGCACTTGTGTGTGTGTGTGTGTGTGTGTGTGTGTGTGTGTGTGTGTGTGTGTGTGTGTGTGTGCGAGTGTGTGTGTGTGTGTGTGTGTGTGTGTGTGTGTGTGTGTGTGTGTGTGTGTGTGTGTGTGTGTGTGTGTGTGCGTGTGTGCGCGCGCGCAAGTGTGTGTGTGTGTGGTGTGTGTGTGTGTGTGTGTGTGTGGTGTGTGTGTGTGTGTGTGTGTATACACGTGCGTGTGGACGGGCTATTTAGTTAATGTGTGATGTTTCAAACTTTCTGTCACATGATCGCTCAATTCATTCTGTGTAAAAACAACAACTCATTAATTACGAAAAACAGCGATCGTCATGGTTCAATGCATTCACAAACATGTCCAGATCGCTAGATCCTTACCCAGCAAGCAAATGAATTAAAGAAAATCTTATCACACAACTGGACAGACTTTGTCAAGAGAATCTGGCTGCGATCGTATACTAGATAGAGTTTAAAGACTACCTTATGTTTGGCCCTTACTGTCAGCCAACAGAACTGACAGGATTTGATGTCTGTCCATGAATACGTTTGGTCAGATCACTCAGAAATGAAGGATACTAGTTTCAGTTTCAGTTTTAGTACTTTACTTACATATCTCCAAGCTCGAACACATCAGCTGTTTTCTGCTGAAGATCTGAAAGCGTACAATTTTGGATGTCGCCAACATCAACAGTCCTTGCAGTGCCAGCAAGCTTCACCCGCACCTTCATGGTGGATGGGAACAGCTTAAAACAGTAGGATGTAAATGGCAGTTGTGTTTTTCATAACAATCGATTCGATTCTGCACGGTGTTGATGTTGTTGTCTTTTCCTGATCTCGAAGAGCTGAGATCTGTCCAGGGAGATAATTCCGATCTACTGTGGCCGGAAAATAAAACGTTATGCTGTGTTGTATCGTATCGTATCGTACCGCACTGCACGGTTTTGCGACACAACGACTATATCACATCATATCACATTCTTAATGATATATTCTATTATATCATATCATATCATATCATGTCATATCTTCTTCTTCTTCTTCTTCTTCTTCTTCTTCTTCTTCTTCTTCTTCTTCTTCTTCTTCTTCCTCCTCCTCCTCCTCCTCGCAATTCTTCTTCTTCTTCTTCTTCTTCTTCTTCTTCTTCTTCTTCTTCTTCTTCTTCTTCTTCTTCTTCTTCTTCTTCTCAATTCTTCTTCTTCTTCTTCGCAATTCTTCGCAATTCTTCTTCCTCGCAATTCTTCTTCCTCGCAATTCTTCTTCCTCGCAATTCTTCTTCTTCTTCTTCGCAATTCTTCTTCTTCTTCTTCTTCTTCTTCTTCTTCTTCTTCTTCTTCTTCTTCTTCTTCTTCTTCTTCTTCTTCTCTTCTTCTTCTTCTTCCCCAAATCTTCTTCTTCTTCTTCTTCGCAATTCTTCTTCTTCTTCTTCTTCTTCTTCTTCTTCTTCTTCTTCTTCTTCTTCTTCTTCTTCTTCTCTTCTTCTTCTTCTTCTTCTTCTTCTTCTTCTTCTTCTTCTTCTTCTTCTTCTTCTTCAATTCTTCTTCTTCTTCTTCTTCGCAATTCTTCTTCTCTTCTTCTTCGCAATTCTTCTTCTTCGCATTCTTCTTCTTCTTCTTTCTTCTTCTTCTTTCTTCTTCTTCTCTTCTTCTTCTTCTTCTTCTTCTTCTTCTTCTTCTTCTTCTTCTTCTTCTTCTTCTTCTTCTTCTTCTTCTTCTTCTTCTTCTTCTTCTTCTTCTTCTTCTTCTTCTTCTTCTTCTTCTTCTCTTCTTCTTCTTCTTCTTCTTCTTCTTCTTCTTCTTCTTCTTCTTCTTCTTCTTCTTCTTCTTCTTCTTCTTCTTCTTCTTCTTCTTCTTCTTCTTCTTCTTCTTCTTCTTCTTCTTCTCTTCTTCTTCTTCTTCTTCTTCTTCTTCTTCTTCTTCTTCTTCTTCTTCTTCTTCTTCTTCTTCTTCTTCTTCTTCTTCTTCTTCTTCTTCTTCTTCTTCTTCTTCTTCTTCTCTTCTTCTTTCTTCTTCTTCTTCTTCTTCTTCTTCTTCTTCTTCTTCTTTCTTCTTCTTCTTCTCTTCTTCTTCTTCTTCTTCTTCTTTTCTTCTTCTTCTTCTTCTTCTTCTCTTCTTCTTCTTCTTCTTCTTCTTCTTCTTCGTGCACGTACGTAAGTGAATGTATATAACTTTGCGGATGTTTAATAATGTTGCATTAAGCTTAATGTCTTCTTTTTTTTAACTTCATGAAGTTTGTCTCAAGTTTGTTGATTTGTTCCATTTAGAGTTACTATTAATTTTGACGTTTATCTTATTTTATTATTAGTTTCTTTTGTTTTTATTACCTTGATTTGTTGTCTTTTTGGGCAGAATTGTAAAAAGGCCTTTACTATGCCCAATTCTTTACTCATTAAAGATTCAATCAATCAATCAATCAATCAATCAATCAATCAATCAATCATCATCTTCTTCTTCTTCTTTCTTCTTCTTCTTCTTCTTCTTCTTCTTCTTCTTCTTCTTCTTCATTCTCATCATCATCATCATCATCATCATCATCATCATCATCATCATCATCATCATCTTCTTCTTCTTCTTCTTCTTCTTCTTCTTCTTCTTCTTCTTTCTTCTTCTTCTTCTTCTTCTTCTTCTTCTTCTTTTCTGTAGTTTTTTTTTGAAGGGGGGGGGGGGGGGGGGGGTGGGTTTAGATGCTTCTTTGCAGTTCTTGTTTCAAAAATAAACTGTTCTGATTTAACTGTTTTACCTTCTTCAAACAATTCACAATAGTTTATTCCCAACAACTCGTTTGAGCTCTGGAGAAACAAACAGCACACACATCAGTAAATAATAACGGGTATAAGAGGAAGAGCAAAACACACTTAAGTACACACAGGACAAAAGTAATGATGATGAATTAGACATGGTTAGACATCGTTATGGTCGATGCATCTTGATACATCCCGAATAGATGGGGAATTACTTATACTGTACTCTCATGAAGTATACGGATGACAAAAATCACAAAACTGCATTCACACGGGGACTGGATGTAAAAAAAAAAAGCAATGGGTGCTTATTTCACTATCCTCGAAATAAAAAAATGTAAATAATTGTTTTTTTTATATATAAATAGACAGGTATATCCTATCTGAAGTGATAAAAAAGAGAGGAGTAACAAAAGTTACATAAATGGTATTTCTTTTTATTTTTTATTTATCTTTTTTTTTTTAGATCGAGGATAATGAAATAAGCACTCTTGTACTTTTTTATCAATCCAATCCCCGTGTGTATGCAGTTTTGTAAAAAAAAAAAAATTTTAATTCTTCTATATCGAGGATAATGGAATAAGCACTCTTGTGCTTTTTCTCATCCAGTCCCTGTGTGTATGCAGTTTTGTAAACCTTGTTATCTGTTCCCACCGGCACACAATGGCCTACTCTTACGAAAAGCAGAACACGATTTAACGTGTGCGCAAGATGTTCAGCGTGCGTTTGTACACGGGGCATCGGTTTACAGTCTCATCCAAAAGACTTTTGCGGAGAGTGGAGTCAGCACTGATGTTAACTCCGGGAATGTAGGAGAAATGAGCCAATAACTAAAGAATACATCACCATCATGAATAAGTCTATAGGAAAAAAAACGCTGAAACAAAGCATGGAGAATAAGAATCATTCGAGAATAAATCATTATGACACCCTACAACAATCTACGAAAGCAAAAAGATTTGCGCTCTAAAAGACTACACAGTTTAAAGGGAAGCAATCCGGGACACCTCACAGATTTTCAGAGTTGTTTCTCTTAGACCAGTACTGTGCGCCACACGCGCATTATTTATTTATTTATTTATTTATTTATTTATTTATTTATTCATTTATTTGTTTGTTTGTTTGTTTGTTTATTCTTTTATATCGAGGATAATGGAATAAGCACCCATGTGCTTTTTTACATTCAGTCCCCATGTGTATGCAGTTTTGTAAATCTTGTCATCTGTTCTCACTGGCACACGATGGCCTACTCTTACGAAAAGCGGAACAGGATTTAACGTGTGCACAAGATTTTATGAGTGTGTGTGTGTGTGTGTTTGTTTTTTATTCTTTTATTTATTCTTTATATCGAGGATAACAGAATAAGCAATCATGTGCTTTTTTTTCATCCGGTCCCGTGTGTATGCAGTTTTGTAAATATTGTCATCTGTTCCCACCGGCACACGATGGCTACTCTTACGAAAAGCGGAACAGGATTTAACGTGTGCGCAAGATGTTCTGCGTGCGTGCGCACACGGGGCCTCGGTTTAAAGTCTCATCGAAGGACTTTTGGGGAGAGTGGAGTCAGCACTGATGTTAACTCCAGGAGAAAAATCTCCTCGACCGGACTCGAACCCGGGTCGTCAAATTGCAGCGCAATGTTCTGACCACTAGGCTATCCGTGTGTTGTGTGTGTGGTGTGTGTGTGTGTGTGTGTGTGTGTGTGTGTGTGTGTGTGTGTGTGTGTGTGTGTGTGTGTGTGTGTGTGTGTGTGTGTTGGGGGGTGGGGGGGGGGGGGGAGGGGGGAGGGCTCGAGTTCAAGTTTGCATGTGTGTTAGTTGGCAAAAGAATAGAACTGTATGGGGAATCTGAGTTGGATATTGTGTGCATTTATTATATTTAAAAAAATTCTTTTATTTCGATGATAATGAAATAAGCATTCATGAGCTTCTTTTTTTTTTTTAACATCCAGTCCCGTGTGTGCATGTGATGTGACTATACATCTCAAACTTTGTGTTAGAGGCTGTGTAATGTTTATAATTATAATGTATTTATTTATCTTTATGATTTAAAGAGCTTAAAAAAAACTTTTTTTAAACTTTTCTTTTCTTTTTTTTCAGAGTAAGTTGCTTTGAAATTTGTACTTTTTGCTTTATTGTTTATTTATTTGTTTATATCGAGGATAATGGAATAAGCACTCATGTGCTTTTTTACATCCAGTCCCCGTGTGTATGCAGTTACATATATATATAATTGTTATCTGTTCCTACTGGCACACAATGGCCTATTCTTACGAAAAGGGGAACAGGATTTAATGTGTGCGCAAGATGTTCTGCGTGTGTTCCACATGGGGCCTCGGTTTATAGTCCCATCCGAAGGATTGTTTTTTAACTGTATGTATTCTTGTGTGTTATCTGTTACATGCTTTACTTTGGCCCCTTGGAATTTCCCGTTTGAGATGATAGAGGAGTACTGAGTCTCGAGTCATGCCTCTTAGAAGTAGAACAATTATAGAATGATTGATTTCAGCTACAAAATCCTGTCTGACTTGGCACCGAGAGTTTCTGAGATAGTAACACAGAACTTGAATCAATGCATAACAATAAGCTGTAAAATAGTCACAAGAAATTCAAGTAAATGATTTAAAGCCATGAAAATGTAAAAAATAAAATTGATTCTTTCCAATATGATACAAAATTTTATCCTTTCTGAAAGGAATGGTGAAAGCTACATTTCCATCAGCATTATTGAGAAGAGATCTATCAGTGTTGATTTTAAAACGGGAAGGGTAATTATCGATTATGTGCTCTTTCACATGAATACTGAGAATGTGGCTCCCGTTTTCTTTTTTACAGGTAGAATGATCAATGTCAAATGAAGCTCTCTGAAGTTTTCTTGAAGAACTCGGAGATGAATGAGGTGTGAAATGTATCGGTTCTCTGGGAATTAACTTTTTTTTTTTTTTTTTTTTTAAAGATCTGCTGTAAAAGTGACAATTGTTGTAAGAGAACATTTTTGTATTTAGCTCTATTAGAAAAAATATTCAGCTGATCTCAGATAGGTTTCATGTTCAATATTGTTTTCAACGACATGTTTGAGAACTGTGACATGGTGTGCCTTAATGTTTCTTCTTCTTCTTTTTATTTTTGTTTCTTTTTTTTTGTTTTTGTTTTGCTGCCTCATCTTCCGTGACATTCCTGTTGCGCTGTTCTCACACCGCTCGTTTCAACCTCCCCGCCACAGTCATACCCTGATTCGTTTTGTCCCCATGTCCCCGCTGGGTCACTTTGGTGGTGTTCAGTGGTGCCTCTTCTGAGTTAACATACGCAGGACACCACCTACTAAGCCCCCTACTTACAACAGTATTAGCTCAGTTGGAGCCAGACTGAGTGAGTCACCCACCTGAGGTGGCGATCATCACAATGTCCCCCCCAAAAAAACCCAAAACAAAACGTAGAACCTCCAATCCCAAAGGCTTTGACACAAACTCATCATAGTCACAGAAGTGTATGGGAAAACCGAACCTGAGGTCACCATGAGACCCGAGCAACTGGGGCCACCGAATCACACTTTTTGGTGTTTTTTTTTAAATTTTTATTGCATGATGATCCATGATAATGAGGATGACGTAATGATGCTGCTGTGGAGTGTATATGCTTTGAGACTATTTGACAGGGTTGTACTCTACGCTTACTATCATAATATATTCCGGGCCCGAGAAATACAGATACGTGTAGATAATGTTGGTCAGGTAATTTGAGCAACCCTCTCAAATTTGCATCCATAGTGTGGATGAAGCTGAACTGTGTGGTCCCAGTATCCCCACTGAGCCCACAGCACACTCACTCAGGGTATTTTATTTTTATTTTATTTTATTTTATTTATACCACTTTATGTCACAGCAGTTTCTCTGCGTGAAATTTG
>CM060332.1:50031376-50053876 GCA_030674155.1 Stramonita haemastoma | reverse complement strand
AAAAAGGTACTGAATCAATAACTCAATCGAGACTGCGAACTTAATAGGAGCACTCCCTTACCTACCAGGCTACATCATGAAGCATTTCACAGGTATTTTCCAGACAGGGGACGAGATCTGCTGAGCATCTCCCCTTTAGGACAAGAGCCACATAACGACACGGCTATTGAGTCTTTGTTGCTTCGTCTGTTTTGTCCCTAAGTGGAACTCTACATCCTGTTGCTCTGTTCATACGCCTTATATAAAAATTATACAACGCCAACAGAAATCATAACGTTGCTGTGCTATTCGGTCTGCACATTCATGTTAATTGACAAAAATCAGCTGGCCAAGCAGGTATCACATTGCACCAACTATACTATCCATGATGAAAACATTACTGGATCATTGGTCAAGAGGCAATACATCTGTCTACTAGAGAGCGAGAATACCAGGTTTGATCCCCTTTTGAGCCTGAACTTTCCACCATCAATCACACCTTAAGTGGTGGTCTGGGTGCTAGTCTTTCGAATAAGACGTTTTCGAGGTCACCATTATGCAGAGTGTATTGAAAGCACACTAAAGAAATACAGAAACAAGGAGATATACCTGGTCAAATTCTTTAGAAAAAGAGCCACTCTGATAGGGATATAAATATACACACGGACAGTAAAAGTGATACTTAAAAGATGGGTGGCACTACCCTTGTGGCGACACTATGTCCTCGGGGAGAGCTTCCCGAAGTTCATGCAAAGAAATCTGCTGTGATTGAAAATAGTACACAATACAAGGCAACACACTGTTTGCTACATGAGTGCTAGTCTGATAACTGTGGCTAAAGCATCAGACAGAGAGAGACAGAGAGACAGAGATAGAGACAGAGAGAGAGAGCGAATAATCTATATTTTTCAAGGGTTATAAAGTATTCACATACTTTTTCATCAGAGAGAGAGAGAGAGAGAGAGAGAGAGAGAGAGAGAGAAGAGAAGAGAGAGAGAGAGAGAGAGAGGACTTTGCTGTGAAACAGTTCACATTGTATATTCTATTTTGGCACCAAGAATCCCAAACAACAGTGCCCTCCTTGTACCCTCTGCCTGTTCTTTGTACATAATTATTTGATATTGCAACCCCTTCCCCATTCTCTCTCTCTCTCTCTCTCTCTCTCTCCTCTCTCTCTCTCTCTCTCTCTCTCTCTCTCTCTCTCTCTCTCTTTTCTTTTTGACATGCCACAAAGTAAAAGGAGTAAAGAAAAAAATAGGGAGGAATATCAAGGTTCCCCCCCCCCCCTTCCTAAAAAAAAACAAAAAGAGAAAAAAAAATTCTTACACCATATTAAAAAAAATCCCACCAAAACAAAAAAACAGAATTCGACAAAAAGTGTACTCCGACTTTTTTTTCAATAAAAAGAAGAAAAAAAAATCTTGAAAGAAAAAAAACCCCATAAGCACAGTTTATTTTTTCTCACTGAAAAGAATGAAGAAAAAAACCCTTGAAAGTAAAAAAGAAATATGCTAAGTTATATTTTCCAATAAAAACATTTTTTGACTCAAAAGAAAAAAATCTCACCATACTCACAGTTAAAATTTTCCAAGGATAAGACCTTAAAAAGAACTCCCTGAAAAACATAAAGACCAAAACCAAACAACAAAAGCTACCTTTCCAAAGCAACTCCCACAGACAATCAAACCCTAAGCAAGTCACCTACCTACCGACCCACCCACCACACCTACCTGAAGACCCTGAAGAGCGAATGGTCAGGCCATAGCCTAGTGACCACCTGTCCAAAGCAACACAAAGTGCCACAAACCACAGCACGGTCAGTCAGTACCTTGGTCCAGAGCAAAAGAACAGACTGGTGGTCAGCCTGTGTGGTGGGACACAGAGAGAAGGAGAAGAGCCCCACATGAGGGGGGCCAGGTGTTATATATACCTCCTCTCCGGGGCCCCCTTTCTCCTGGGTTATTCCTAGCATGTCAGGAGGCGTGGTTCCTATGTTATGTGATGTGTGGGGTGTGTTGCTGAGGAGAGAGAGAGAGAGAGAGAGAGAGAGAGAGAGAGAGAGAGAGAGAGAGAGAGAGAGAGAGAGAGAGATTAGTGTTAGTCATACTAATCTCTCTCCTCTCTTCTCTCTCTCTCTCTCTCTCTCTCTCTCTCTCTCCTCTCTCTCTCTCTCTCTCTCTCTCTCTCTCTCTCCTCTCTCTCTCTTCTCATGGCTCATTTTGCTATCTTGATGTATCCCTGATAAGGCAGGGACTGGATGTAAAAAGCACATAGGTACTTATTCATTTTGCTTGAAATTAAAACAATTCATTGGATTTAATCTCTCTCTCTCTCTCTCTCTCTCTCTCTCTCTCTCTCTCTCTCTCTCTCTCTCTCTCTCTCTCTCTCTCTCTCTCTCTCTCTCTCTCTCTCTCTCTCTCTCTCTCTCTCTCTCTCTCTCTCTCTCTCTCTCTCTGTGAAAACCTATTTCAACATGTCTGTGTATTGCAGTTGGTGTGTGTAGAAATTCCACATCATGTCCAAACTTGATGCAGAACAGAGAAAAAGCTGAACTGACATTTTTTTCTCTCACATAATTTCTGGCCTTTCATCTTTCTTGTGTTGTGGGGGGGGGGGGGGGGGGCGGGGGGGGTAGCTAACCTGCTGCCTTCATACACACACACACACACACACACACACACACACACACACACACACACACACACACACACACACACACACACACACACACAGGGAGACAATATTTACAAAACTGCACATATATGGGGACTAGATGTAAAATAAAAAAAGCACATACATCTTATTCCATTAACCTAGAAATAAAAGTAGAATCTCAGACGTAACTATTGTTTTCATGTCACATGAGTGAAAATGCTTTGTGCTGCCTTAAGGCCTGACAAGTCAGGCCCAGCATATCCGATTTCATGTGGGAGAGATTGGTGGTGCTTTTTTTTTTAAAGTCTTTCTGAAAAAAATGCAGGATAATGGACAAGAAGGCAGAAAAAAACAAGAAGAAAGTGACATGAAGAAAAGGAACAAGGCAGACACAAAAAGAGGATAGAAAAGAGGAAGTTTCAGCACAGAATTTCCAGAAGATGGAGGTGCTACTTAAACATTACATCCTGCAGATAAGACTATAAGCCGAGGTCCCATGTGCGAACGCATGCAGAACATCTTGCGCACACGTTAAATCCTGTTCCGCTTTTCGGAAGAGTGGGCCATTGTAGGCCGGTTGGAACAGATGACAAGATTTACAAAACTGCATACACACGGGGACTAGATGTAAAAAAAGCACATGAGTGCTTATTCCGTTATCCTTGATATAAAAGAATAAATAAATACATTAAAATAAAATAGCCCCTCAACACCCCCATGGGGAAGAGTGATTCTAGCGTGTCGTTGGTTTCATTTGGTTCTGAGTCAGTCTATTGTGCCGCTGGTTCTGAGTCAGTCTATTGTGCCGCTGGTTCTGAGTCAGTCTATTGTGCCGCTGGTTCTGAGTCAGTCTTTTCGGGTTCGAGTCATTTTGTGCCGCTGGTTCTGAGTCAGTCTTTGTGCCGTGTTCTGTCAGTCTTTGTGCCGCTGGTTCTGAGTCAGTCTATTGTGCCGCTGGTTCTGAGTCAGTCTATTGTGCCGCTGGATTTTGAGTCAGTCTATTGTGCCGCTGGTTCTGAGTCAGTCTTTGTGCCGCTGGTTCTGAGTCAGTCTATTGTGCCGCTGGTTCTGAGTCAGTCTTTTGTGCCGCTGGTTCTGAGTCAGTCTTTTGTGCCGCTGGTTCTGAGTCAGTCTATTGTGCCGCTGGTTCTGAGTCAGTTATGTGCGTGGTCGGTCAGTCTTTGTGCCGCTGGTTCTGAGTCAGTCTTTTGTCCGTGTCTATCGTCTATTGCCGTGGTTCTGAGTCAGTCTTTTGTGCCGCTGGTTCTGAGTCAGTCTTTTGTGCCGTGGTTCTGAGTCAGTCTTTGTGCGTGTTCTGAGTCGTCTTTGTGCCGTTCTGATTGAGTTCTGTGTAAGTCTAGTGCGCCATTGATTCTGATTGGCTCTGAACGAGTCTAGTGTACAATACAACACAACAGAGTACAATAGAATGCAAATACAAATGCAATGCAATGCAATACAATACAAGACAAAGTCGGCGCCACTAGCCTTGTATACTTTTCTGTTCATGTTTTTTTTGTCAGCCTTTTTTTTTTAACAACAGACCCAATTTATTTTTTTTAACTTGTGAAATTACTGATATGTTGCTGTATAAATCAGAGAATCTTGTTCTATAATTCTCATGTCTGCCATAGCCAGATGATAAAAACTGTTATATTTCTAGGAATTTCTTCAGTGGTCAGAGCACTCCATAGAGCGTGGTTACCAGTTGGATGGCTGGCCGTTTGCGCACTTTGGTTTCAGTACAGTCTCTCAGTTCACCCAGCTTTAAATGGGTACCTGCCCTTTTTAGGATCAGGGAAAGTAAAGCAGCGAGGGAGAGGAGATGGGCGCTGCCCTCAATATGCTGGCCCCTAGAGAAGCGGAGGTCTCTGATGCCTCGCTCCCTACGACCACATAGGTTATTGAATACCTTTACCCTTACCTTTTCTATATTTCTTGGTACATCAAACATTAGTAAGAAAATATTCTGAGGAATGGGAAACTCGCCACTGTCCAGCAAGGGAGACAAGCATGGAAGGACCAACATGCCTTAGTCCAGCCATAGGCGTTGCTAAATTGACAGTGTTTTTTTTTCAATTTTTCATTGGGTCATCATAAGTGTTCATGGTCTTTTTATGTATGACCTGAATTTCTCCATCTTTTGAGATGACAAAGTCTTCATATAAAATACCCAAGTCTCTAACATAGCCAGGCTGATGTGGTGTAGTTATTGCTTTGCCTTTGTTTTGGAGCTGGAAGGGAACAAACAGAGAAGTTACCCAGCGAGATGAACACGCACACAACACACAGAGAGGAAAGCTCAGAGGGCTCTAAGCTTCTCTAAGCTGGCCTCCTGCCCACAGCCAGTGAGTTAATCCATGGCTTGGCCGCTGTGGAAAGTTGTGCTGTTGTCAAAGCGTTAATCTGTGTTGGGGGTAATCCCTTGCTGCCAGCCTGGGGGGGGGGGGGGTGTACAATTCATGGTCATAATCATAATCACCTTTGCTTTTACCTTAGCTTCCAGGTACGCTTATACCATAACGCTCTTCAGTCTTCCTGCTTCGTGTTCCAGCATGTGGGGAAGTTGATGCGAATTTCCTTATTAAAGAGTTAGGCTTGTTGTTTCATGTTGGTTTACTCTGTGTCTGTCTGTGTGTCTGTATGTCTGTCCTATCTCTCTGTCTCTGTCTCTGTCTCTCTCTCTCTGTTTCTCTCTGTCTCTTTCTCTTTTCGTTCCCCCTCTCTGCCTGTCTGTCTGTCTGTCTCGATTTCAAAATAGCTTTTGATAAAATTGACCATAGATTTCTCCTGAAAAAGCTAGACCTATATAATCTCTTGACAAATACCCTGGGACTACTTGCTTCATATCTTACAAATAGGCAGTAGCGTGTCTCAATAACTATATCCACATCCAGACTGAGACCCATTTATGATGGAATACCACAGGGATTCATACTAGGACCAATTTTCTTTTCACTATGCATAAATAACCTTCTCCATAATTATTCTTTGTTTTTTTCCTTTCTTTTCGAGGTTAATTAAATAAGCACTCATGTGTTTCTTTACACCCAGTCCCCATGTGTATTCAGTTTTGTCAATTTTGTCATCTGTTCCCACCGACACACAATGGCCTACTCTTTTGAAAAGCAGAACAGGATTTAACGTATATGAAAGATGTTCTGTGTGCGTTCGCACACAGAGGCCTCGGATTATAGTCTCATATTTGCTGGCAAAACAACTATCCATACGAGTCATAATAGCATTACTTCTCTTGTAAACACGCAAAAAAAAAAAAGCACTGATGATCTTGTCGAATGGGATGAACTGAACCACATATCTATATATACACCCCCAAAAACTAAATGCAAGCTCATCACCACCACCCAACAAAAGAGACAACACTTATAAACTTTTTTCAATCCAAATTAAAAAAAGGGAAGTAATCGAACAATGTTCCACAACAAATTCTAGGATTGAAAATCAATAAAATAAAATCTCATCTGGTTCTACCACATATCTCATAATTATTATGTATGCAAATGCATGTCGATCGGGGGTCTAGCGGTAACGCACCTGCCTAGATAGCGAAAAGTCCGGGCCAGAGTGTGCGGTGGTTTGAATTCCGTTTGGGCCCAAACTTTTCCCCCCATCCATTAGACCATGAGTGGTGGTCTGGGTGCTAGTCTTTCAGATGAGACGATAAACCGAGGTCCCGTGTGTTACACATCATTATTTAGCGCACGCAAAAGAACCTACAGCAACAAGAGAGTTGTCCCTGGCAAAATTTTGTAAAAAAAAAAGAAAAAAAAGAGGCCACTCTAATAGGGAAACAAACACAGTTGCAGACAGGAAAAAAAAAAACAAACAATGGGTAGCATTGAACTTGTGGCGACGCGTTCTCCCTGGGAGGAGCAGCTTGAAATTCATGCAGAAAAATCTGCTGTGACAGAAACTGGTATAACTAACTAATTAACTAACTAACTAACTAACTAACCAACTAACTAACTAACTAAAAAGTACACCAACTACTTAAACCTGAAAACTTTCTTGACTTTCGTTCTAGGAAAATATTTATTTCAAGCTTACATACAATCTTCAATAGATAAATACTGTGGGCTTCTGCAAGTAGCAGTAGTAGCAGCAGGAACAGCCAGCAGCAGCAGCAGCAGCAGCAGCAGCAGCAGCAGCAGCAGCAGTAGTAGTAGTAGTAGTATAGTAGTAGTAGTAGTAGTAGTAGTAGTAGTAGTAGTAGCAGCAGCAGCAGCAGCAGCAGCAGCAGCAGTAGTAGTTAGTAGTAGTAGTAGTAGTAGTAGTAGTATGTAGTAGTAGTAGTAGTAGTAGTAGTAGTAGTAGTAGTAGTTTTAAGAACAGCAGTAGCAGCAGTAATAATAATAGCAGTAGTAAGAGCACTAATGGTAACAACAGTAGTAGCAGCAGTAGCAATAACAGTAGAAATAGCAGTAGTATTAACAGCTGTAGCAGCAGAAGTAATAGCAGCAGTAGTAGCAGTAGCAGTAGAAGCAGTAGCAATAACAGCAGTAGAAGCAGCACAGTCACTGGAATAGCATATGCAAAAAACCAAAAGCCTACCAAACTTACACATCACGGCTCTACACTTACACTACCCACCCTCACCCCCACCCCACCTGTCTCCCCCATCCCCACCCCACCCCACCCCACCCACCCCACCCCCCCACTCCTCTCTCTCTCTCTCTCTCTCTCTCTCTCTCTCTCTCTCTCTCTCTCTCTCTCTCTCTCTCTCTCTCTCTCTTCTCTCTCTCTCTCTCATCTTTCTCACCTCTCTTCGTAAGAGTACTCATTTACGCTTTTCGTAAGAGTAGGCCATCGTGTGCCGGTGGGAACAGATAACATTTAGAAACTGCATACACACGGGGACTGGATGTAAAAAAGCACAAGAGTGCTTATTCCATTATTCTCGATATAAAAAGAATAAATCAAATTCTCTCTCTCTCTCTCTCTCTCTCTTCTCTCTCTCTCTCTCTCTCTCTCTCTCTCTCTCTCTCTCTCTCTCTCTCCCCCTCTCTCTCTCTCTCTCTGCCCCCCTCTCTCTCTCTCTCTCTCTCTCTCTCCAGGCGGTGTATGAGATCCTTAACCCTGTGAGTTAATCTGCCCTCAGGGATTTAGAGAGAGCTAATCCTGTCAGGCTTACTTGGATAATCTGATTACAGCCACAGTGGACTATTGTAAGGGAGTTCTTAGCTTACAGGCCCCCTTCAAACAATCACAGCTCATATTCTTCTGTACTCTAACCATTTTATTTTTTCGGTGGTATTTTTTTTTTTATATTACAAATCTGGCTGCAAGGTATGTGTAGTTCTAACCTTCGTTTTTCCATAATCGGCTCTGGCATATATTCTTTTATGGTGTATTTTTATTTCATATTTATTTTATTTTCGTCTCGAATCTTTTTTCTTTATTATTGTTTTATTCTCCCCTTATAGTCAGGGCTTATATGGTGTATCGGTGTGTAAAGAGATTAAAGGATTAATGGATTGGCGTTGGGTTTAGTAGGTGGAGGTTTGGGAAAATACAGACTATGATACTTTGTAGACAAAAAGGGGGTGGGGGGGGGGAAGAGGAGGGGGAGCGAAGGGGTAGGGTGTGTGGGTGGGGGTAGCGTGGGAATGTTTCCTTTTTTATGCAGTTTTTTTGCTGGTTAAAGAACAGTGCTGGAGTGGTGATAGTGGTGTGATGCAGGGTGAAGCGTGTTGTCACATGTTTTTACTTTTGTTGTCGTTGCTGTTATTGTTGCTGTTGTTGTTGTCGGTATAGTCTTTTTCGTGCCTGTGTCGAATCAGATAGGCCAAGTGGTCGGTGTACAATGGTCATTTTAGTGTTGAATCGACAGTTCAAATCCCCACAGCGCCCCTGGTAGATCAAAGATTAAGATCTTTTGAACTTATGAGATAAATATGTGTGCCGACCTGACCTGACATTGCTTCACTCCATTACTGTGTAACAGCTCATGCTTACTATTATGCACGTTAAAGATTCTGAAATTCAGAATTCAGGGATCGGTGGTCTAGAAATAATGCACCTGCCTAGAAAATGAGAACTCCGGGTCGGAAGTGTGTGGCGATTTGATCCCTGTTTGGGCCTGAAACATTTCCCTCTGCCATTAGATCATGAGTGGTGGTCCGGGTGCTAGTCTTTCGGATAGGACGATAAGCCGAGGTCCAGTGTGTTACACATAATTATTTAGCGCAGGTAAAAGACCCACGGCAACAAGAGGGTTGTCCCTGTCAAAAGTATGTCGGAAAAGTCACTCTGATAGGGAAACAAACACAGTTGCAAACAGGACAAGGGGAAAATGGGTGGCGCTGCTCTTGTGGCGATGCGCTCTCCCCAGGGAGAGAAGCCCGAATTTTACGCAGAGAAATCTACCGTGACTTAAAAGGGTATAGAAATTAATTAAAGTCTACTACCAGTTAAAAAAAAGCAAACAAACAAAAAAACCCACCTAAATTTAACATGGCCCAGGCAAGAAGCTGTGTCAGTTATTGATGACAGCTAGGTGCTAAGGCCTGCACGGGTGTCTCCAGATGGTATCTCAAACCTGGGCCCGAACTCGGTGTCAGATTGTGTGCAACGCCCAACGCCGTAACCGCTAGGCTACCTCTTCTCCACCCCCCACCTCCTAAACATGTTCATTAAAGAAAGGTTTTCCGTACGCTCGTATTAGATACGGTGCTTTTTGGCCACTTACCAAAAGAAAAAGAAGAAGGATTTGAAGAAGAAAGAAGAGAAGGAAAGAAGAAGAAGAAGAAGAAGAAGAAGAAGAAGAAGAAGAAGAAGAAGAAGAAGAAGAAGAAAATTGCGAAGAGAAGAATTGCGAAGAAGAAGAAGAAAGAAGAATTGCAAAGAAGAAGAAGAATATGCAAGAAAGGAGAATTGCAAAGAAGAAGAAGAAGAAGAAGAAAGAAGAAGAAGAAGAAGAAGAAAAGAAGAAGAAGAAGAAGAAGAAGAAGCAAGAAGAAAACAACAAAACAACAACAAGAAAACAAGACACAAGAAGTGGAAGAAACCTCCCCCTTGAAAAAAGCTGGAGAATGGAAACCGTTTCAATGTCACTTGGGGAAAAGTGATCAGAAAAAACAAATGAATAAACGCTAGAGGACTCCGCGCGTGCGTGCATGTGTGTGCATATTACTTGCATACGTCCGTGCATGTGTGTGTATTTTTGTGTGAGTTCACATTCAGATTCAAATTGTGTGTGTGTGTGTGTGTGTGTGTGGTGTGGTGTGTGTGTGTGTGGTGTGTGTGTGTGTGATGTGTGTGTGTGTGTGTGTGTGTGCGCAAGAGAGAGAGAGAGAGAGAGAGAGGGGGGGGGGGGGCGGAGAAACAGACAGACAGGCAGAGGCAGAAAGACCGAGGCACAGACTGACAGACAGACATACAGAGAGACAGAAAAGAAGAGAGAGAGAGAGAGGGAAGAGAGAGGAGAGAGAGGAGAGAGAGGTGAAGAAAGAGAGAGAGAACGAGGGGGGAGAGAGGAGAGAGAGAAGAGAGAGAGGGGGGGAGAGGGAGGGGGAGGGAGGGAGGGAGGAGAGAGAGAGAGAGAGAGAGAGAGAGAGAGAGAGAGAGAGAGAGAGAGAGAGAGAGACAGACAGAAGACAGACAGACAGACAGACAGACAGACAGACAGACAACACACACACTCACACTCACACTCACACACACACACACACACACACACACACACACAACCCCGCAAACATATTTTTAAAAAATCAACATCCGTATTTATTCACAGAAATAAACCAAAGCATCACAAGTAAGGGCTTTATCATAAAAGACCTCTCTTATCTGTCACTCCACATATTGAACAAATTCTGTAAAATACCCACCTTAAAAAATTGCTTAAAAACTGCAATAGATTACAAATTATGAGACGCCTACTGAATGGAAACCACTATGGTAAGATTATAGGGGCAATAGACAGAAAAATATACACGGATATAATAAAACACGTTTCAATAAAAACTATGGAAACACTATGGGAGTATTGTACAGAAAACTGAGCAATCTGAGCATTGCAAGGAATAGAACATCTTTCCAGTGAAAACTGTGGCGAGACTTTGAAGACATTTTCAGAGACAATCTGAACATTGCATTGTTTCGTGTAATTTAACACCTTTCAAGTAGAGACTATGGAAAAACTTTGGGGACATTAATACAGAAAATTGGACATTGATCTTGCAAGTAATAAACCTTTTCAAGTGGAAACTACGGAAAGACTTTGGGGACATTATAAGTACAAAAATTGAACATTGATCTCGCAATTAATTCAACACCTTTATATGAAAACTATGGCAATCACTATGGAGTCTTCTGATGAAAAACTAAACACTAATTTTGCAATAGATACAAGATAAGGAAGGTGTTTCCAAGTGGAAACTATGGGAGCTCTATGGGAACATTGAACAAAAAAAAAAAGAGAGAGACAGTTGTTTGGAGTAACTGAACACGTTTAAAAGTGAAAACTGTGGCAAGACTATCGGACAGAAAAGTAGACGATTTTGGAGCAATTCAAAACTTTCAAGCGAAACCTATGGAAAGACTTTAGGGGACATTATACCAAAAAATTGGACATTGGGGTGTTCATTGCAAGTGGGTTCAACACTTTTCAAGTGGAAACTGTAGCAAGACTGGAGATAGTGTACAAAATATAGACATTCATCTTGCAAATAAAACATATTTTAAGTGAAAATGAAAATGGCAAGAATCTGGGAACATTGTATAGAAAACTAAACTCATCTTGCAACAGACAAGATATTGAAAGCATTTCTATGTGAAAACAATGGAAAGTAATGGGAACATTCTTCAGAAAACCAGACATTGATCTTGCAAATAAATTCAACACCTTTAAAGTGAAAACTATGACAAGACATTGGAGACAATGTATAGAAAAGGAAACTCTGACCTGGAAAATAATTCAACATAAAACAATGAAAACTATGGCAAGACTTTAGAAAGTATGCATAGAACACTTGCACTAGATACGAAGTGTTGAACATCTTCCAAGTGCAAACAAATAGCCATTTGGCTATGGGGACATCATTGTACAGGAAACTAGACACATTTACTGATTAAGGTTTTGCTTTTGGTTTTTACACTAATATTCTGGAGTGAGATTGAAGTTTTATTTCCTTTAATTTAATTTCATGGTGTTTACATTTCCGCCGACCACAAAGGCCACATCAGGCTGTCACCTTATATCATATTTTTCAGCCGAAATATCAACATCAACACAATCTAAGCCCATCAAATGTTTACACCATCAATCCAAAAAAAAAGAAAAAATCATTGTGACAAAGTACATAAAATCTCAACATGCCAATTTAAGAAACCATGTCCTATGTTAAAAACTGCCTTTTCTCATGGTGTTTGTATACATGCGTGCATGCGGCATGCGTGCGGGGGCGGGCAAGCATGCGTGCGTACATGCGTGCTGTGCGTGTGTGCATGGTTGTGTTTGTATACATGTGCAAGAGCATGCAATGCATTTACGCACAGATGTATGTATGTCTGCACTTAAGTCCTCTAGTATAACTTTGAATTTGTACAATACAGAGGATTGTGTGCATCGCTTTTCTTTGAAGGTATACAGGGCAAACATAGAGGTAAAAAGGTCAAAGGTAAGGTGTTCCCATAACCTATGTGGTCGTAGGGGAGTGAGGTGTCAGAGACCTCAGCTTCATTAGGGACCAGCATATTGAGGGCGGCGCCCATCTCCTCTCTCTCCCTCGCTTTACACTCCCTGACCCTAAAGAGGGCAGGTGCCCATTGTCAGCTGGGTGAACCAGAGAACTGTACTGAAGCCAAACTGTGCTAACGATTACCCATCTAACTGGTCACCACGCTCGATGCTGCTTAACACTGGATGAGGGAAAGCGAGTGCTCTGACCACTGAGCTGTCCCGCCCCGCAGGGGTATTCACATGAAATACACACTACTGATAGATTAACTACTTTCAAACCTGAAAATAAGTTAAGATTTATAAACGGCAAAACACGGAGGCGTCCACATGACAGATAAAATGATAGATTAAACTTCTTTCAAACCTTGAAAAACACTGTATAAAACTGTACAAAAACCCTAGTAAAGCACATACATTTTTTTAAAATAAAAGAAGCAATCTAAATCATTCACAAACTACCCAGCAAAGCAACATACCCATGCAAAAAGAAATCGATTGAATTAAAAAATGATAAAGATTACGAACACTGTCATCTGATAAGTCTCTCTCTCTCTCTCTCTCTCTCTCTCTCCTCTCTCTCTCTGTTTGCAAGTATATAGGTGATTGGTAGTCTAAGCAGTCTCATTATATATTTGATATAAGTATTCTGCGAATTAAAATATACACATATTTGATTAAAATACTTCTTTCAATATAAACACACACGACGGAATCATCATGATTTAAAAATCTTTGATAACAGCAAATCACACATGACTGATTAATTCTCCAAGTTTGCAGCACTATTACTCGGTTTATCTGTTCTTAGCATTTGGAAGTTCAGCAAAAGAAAAACAGCCTCTGAATCTAAAAAAAATATGTCGTTTTACTTAGGTTAGTTATTTATGCAAAGTGCGTGCGCGATATTTCGAGTGTGTGTGTGTGTGTGTGTGTGTGTGTGTGTGTGTGTGTGTGTGTGTGTGTGTGTGTGTGTGTGTGTGTGTGTGTTGCGCATGCACGCATGTTTGTGCGACTAAGTACTTATGACCAAGTTAGTTTGACACCAGTAGTCTCAAGTGATGTTTTTCAAACCTTTGTGTTCAATGCAAGGGGTTACGATTGTTAGAGGTGTCCGGCCTTGTTGCTTCTGACGTTTCTTTCTACAGCTGTGCCGTCCGACCCGGCTGACGTCATCTTTGGTAGTGGGAACATGCATGTCACTGACGTCAGACTCATCAGTAACCCGGGTGCTGTCTACAGATTCATTCAGAGAACCCTGTGCGTCACTGATGACGTCAGGCTCTATGTCGGTATTCTGGGCGTCATCTCTGGACTCGTGCACAGAACGCGGTGTGTCAGCGGTGACGTCAGGCTCATCGTCAGTTGTCTGTGTGTCGGCGGTCACGTCAGGATCATTATCCGAAGTCTTTGTGTCAGTATTGACGTCAGACTCATTGTCAGTAGCTTGTGTATCATTGATAACGTCTGATTTATCGTCAGTATTTTGTGTATCATTGATGACGACAGACTCATCGTCAGTAGTCTGTGACTGTGTGGTGACGTCAGGCTCATCTGTAGCCTGTGTGTCACTGGTGATGTCAGGGTCATTATCAGTGCTCTGAGTGTCCTCCCCAGACTCGTCCAGAAAATCCTGTGTCTCATTGATGATGTCAGGTTCATTATCAGTCTGTGTGTCGCCGGTGACGTCTGAATCATTATCATTAGTCTCTGTGTCATTGCTGACGTCCAATTCGTCATCAGTATCCCACGTGTCATCAGATACGTCAGGTCTATTATCAGTATCGTTTGTGTCATTGCCAATGTCACAGTCGTTATCTATGCCCTGTGTGTCACTTACAGTCTCGAGGCTTTGCTCCGTGTCGATGTCTTGTGTGTCATTGCTGACGTCACATTCGTCATCAGTATCCTGTACGTCATCGACAACGTCAGGTTTGGCATCACTGTCCTGCGTGTGGACTCTAACGTCAGATTCATGATCACTATCTTGCATGTCAATGATAACATCAGCTTCATTGTCGGTATCTTGGGCATCATTGACAACGTCAGATTTGTTATCAGTACCCTGTATGTCATTGCTCACGTCAGATTCTTTGTTCACATCCTGTGTTTCATTGATGACGTCAGGTTCGTCATGATCATCATCATGATCATCATCACCATCATCCAACGTTTCGTTGATAACGTCAGATTCGTCGTCATCTTTCGTGTCATCGCTAACGTCAGACTCACCATCGTTATCATGTGTATCATTGATAACTTCAGATTTGTCATCATCTTTTGTGTCATCGCTAACGTCAGACTCGCCATCGTTATCATGTGTGTCATTGATAACTTCAGATTCGTTATCATCTTTTGTATCATCGCCAACGTCAGACTTGCCATCGTTATCATGTGTGTCATTGATAACTTCAGATTCGTTATCATCTTTTGTGTCATCGCTAACGTCAGACTCGCCATCGTTATCATGTGTGTCATCGCTAACGTCAGATTCGTTATCTTTCGTGCCATCGCTAACGTCAGACTCGCCGTCGTTATCATGTGTGTCATGGATAAAGTTAGATTCGGAGATTTCTTTTGAGTCGTTTGTAACGTCAAACTCGCCGGCATTATCCTGCATGTCGTTGATAACGTCAGGTTCACTAATCTCCTCCTGTGTGTAACTGATAACGTCAGATTCGCCGTCAGTGTCCTGTTTGTCAGACCCCGTCACCTCGCTCCCCTCTGTTTCATCATTCAAGTCACACAGAGGATCGTCACCGCGCGTACCACTGCTTACGTCATTCGCAGCAACGTTGTCACACGTTTCATCGCTCACGTCAGGCCTGTCAGCTTTAACCGGTGCGTCGACTGTGATGTCAGATTCGGTGTCTGCATGCTGTGTGGCGGTTGTGTTAGCAGACGCAGTTACAGGGGTCTGTGGTTCAGGTGTAACATCAGACATGCTATCATTGTCCTGAAAGCAAAACGAAACGTTATTCATGTCGCTACCTGGAGTGTCGTCCTTAACATGATACTGGGTCTTGGAATCCTGTATATTCTCAGCTGCAGGTGTGGCGGTGTTTGCATCATGAATTTCAGTCCTAATTTCAGAGACGATATCAGTATTCTGACTGTCAGTCCTAATTTCAGAGACGGTATCAGTATTCTGGCTGTCAGTCCTAATTTCAGAGACGGTATCAGTATTCTGACTTTCACAGATAATTTCAGAGACGGTATCAGTATTCTGACTTTCACAGATAATTTCAGAGACAGTATCAGTATTCTGACTTTCACAGATAATTTCAGAGACAGTATCAGTATTCTGACTTTCACAGATAATTTCAGAGACGGTATCAGTATTCTGACTTTCACAGATAATTTCAGAGACAGTATCAGTATTCTGACTTTCATAGATAATTTCAAAGACAGTATCAGTATTCTGACTTTCACAGATAATTTCAGAGACGTATCAGTATTCTGACTTTCACAGATAATTTCAGAGACGGTATCAGTATTCTGACTTTCACAGATCATTTCAGAGATGGTATCAGTATTCTGACTTTCACAGATAATTTCAGAGATGGTTTCAGTATTCTGGCTGTCAGATACAATTTCAGAGACGGTATCAGTATTCTGGACTTTCATAGATAATTTCAGAGACGGTATCAGTATTCTGGTTGTCAGTCCTAATTTCAGAGACAATCATGTCATTGGTCTCTCTGACACGTGTCACCATCAACATTGCTATGTTTGCCATCAATAGCCGTGGTGTCACATCCTCAGACACAGTGTCCTCAATAGCTGTGGTGTCATTGGTCCTCTCTGACACAGTGTCACCTTTCAATAGTTGTGGTGTGACTTTCAATAGCTGTGATATCATTGATCCTCTTTGACACAGTGTCACTTTCAATAGCTGTGATATCATTGATCCTCTCTGACACAGTGTCACCATCAATAGTTGTGTATTACCATCAATAGCTTAGGTGTCAACCATCAATAGCTGTGGTGTCACCATCAATAGCTGGGGTGTCATTGATCCCCTCAGACACATTCTGGGTCTGGCTGATAGCTGTGGAGACGGTGTCACAATCTCTGGAACTATCCATCTCTGCAGACACCACTGTGTGACATTCCCTCATGTGGCTGACGTCTTCGCCATGCTGGGACACGGTGACGTCGTCTGTGACATCACCGGTCACTGCTTCCTGAGACATGGTGGCAGCATCTATGACATCATTGGTGACTGCTTCCTGGGAATCAGTGACGTTATCTGTGACATCCTGGGAGTTATCGATGACATCACTGGTAACTGCTTCCTGGGACTCGGTGACGTTATCTGTGAAATCACTGGTGACTGTTTCCTGGAATTCAGTGACGTTGTCTGTGACATCCCTGGTGACTGCTTCCTGGGATTCAGTGACGTTGTCTGTGACATCACTGGTGACTGTTTCCTGGGATTCAGTGACGTTGTCTGTAACATCACTTGGTGACTGCTTCCAGGAGCTCGTGTGACGTTATCGGTGGCACCACTGTTCACTACCTCTTGGGACTCAGTGACATCATCTGTGACATCACTGTTTACTACTTCCGGACTCAGTGACGTTCTCTGTGACATCACTGTGCTGCTCCTGGGATCAGTGACGTTCTCTGTGACATCACTGGTGGCTGCTTCCTGGGATTCAGTGACGTTATCTGTGACATCACCGATGACTGCTTCTTGAGACTCAGTGACGTTCTCTGTGACATCACTGGTGACTGCTTCCTGGGATTCAGTGACGTTATCTGTGACATCACTGGTGACTGCTTCCTGAGACTCAGTGACGTTCACTGTGACATCACTAGTAGTAGCTTCCTGGGATTCAGTGATGTTATCTGTGACATCACGGGTAACTGCTTCCTGGGATTCAGTAACGTTATCAGTGACATCACTGGTGGTTGCTTCCTGGGACTCAGTGGCGTTATCTGTGTCGTCACTGGCGACTCCTTCATGGGATTCACTGACGTTATCTGTGACATCACTAGTGACTGCTTCCTGGGAATCACTGACGTTATCTGTGACATCATTGGTGATTGCTTCCGCGGATTCAGTGACGTTATCTGTGACATCACTGGTGACTGCTTCATGGCATTCAGTTACGTTACCTGTGACATCACTGGTGACTACTTCCTGGGAGTTATCTGTGACATCACTGCTAACTGCTTCCTTGGACTCAGTGACGTTATCTGTGTCATCACTGGCGACTCCTTCATGGGATTCACTGACGTTATCTATGACATCACTGGTGACTGCTTCCTGGGAATCACTGACGTTATCTGTAACATCACTGGTGATTGCTTCCGCGGATTCAGTGACGTTATCTGCGACTTCACTGGTGGCTGCTTCTTGGGGTTCAGTGACGTTATATGTGACATCACTGGTGGCTGCTTCCGGGGATACAGTGACGTTATGTGTGGCATCACTGGTGGCTGCTTTCGGGGATTCAGTGACGTTATTTGTGACATCAGTGACGGTTGCTACCTGGGATTCAGTGACGTTAGCTGCGACATCACTGGTGACTGCTTCCTGGAGCTCGGTGACGTTATCTGTGACATCACTGGCGACTGCTATCTGGGACTCGGTGACGTTATCTGTGACATCACTGGTGACTGCTGTCTGAAATTCAGCGACGTTGTCTGTGACATCACTGGTGACTGCTTCCTGGAATTCAGCGACGTTATCTGTGACATCACTGGTGATGGCTTCCTGGAGAACTGTGACGTTGTCTTTGACATCATTGGTGACTGCATCCTGGAGCTCTGTGACGTTGTCTGTGACATCACTGGTGACTGCTTCCTGAAGCTCTGTGACGTTATGTGTGACATCACCGATGACCGCTTCCTGGGATAGGGTGACGTTATCAGTGGCACCACTGTTCACTACCTCTTGAGACTCAGTGACGTTATCTGTGACATCACTGCTCAGTACTTCCTGGGATTCAGTGACGTTATCTGTGACATCACTGGGGACTGCCTCCCGGGATTCAGTGACGGTATCTGTGACATCACTGGCGACTGATTCCTGGGATTCAGTGACGTTATCTATGACATCAATGGTGACTGGTTCCTGGGATTCAGTGACGTTATCTGTGCCATCACTGGTGACTGCTTCCTGGGGCTCAGTGACGTTATCTGTGACGTCACTGGTAAGTGCTTTCTGGGGCTCAGTGATGTTTTCTGTGACTTCACTGGTGGTTTCTTCTTGGGATTCAGTGACGTTATCTGTGATATCACTGGTGACCGGTTCCTGGGACACGGTGACGTTATCTGTGACGTCACTGGTAACTGTTTCCTTGGACTCGGTGACGTCATCTGTGACATCACCGATGGTCGGTTCCTGGAATACTGTGACGTTATCGGTGGCATCACTGTCCACTACTTCCTGGGACTCAGTGACGTTATCTGTAACATCACTGGTGACCGCTTCTTGGGACTCGGTGACGTTATCTGTGACATCACTGGTGAGTGCTTCTTGGGACTCAGGGACGTTATCTGTGACATCACTGGTGGTCGTTTCCGGGGACTCGGTGACGTTATCTGTGACATCACTGGTGACCGTTTCCGGGGACTCTGTGACGTTGTCTATGACATCACTAGTGGTCGCTTCCTGAGACACGGTGACGTTATCCGTGACATCACGGGTGACAGCTTCCAGGGACTCGGTGACGTTGTCTGTGACGTTACTGGTGACTGGTTCCTGGGATTCAGTGACGTTATCTGTGACATCACTGGTGATGGCTTCCTGGGTCTCAGTGACGTTACCTGTGACATCACTGGTGGCCGCTTCCTGAGATTCAGTGACGTTGTCTGCGACATCACTGGCGACTTCTTTCTGGGACGGCGTGACGTCAGCCGAGACGTCACTGGCGACTGTCTCCTGGGACACGGTGACGTCATCTTTGACGTCACCGGGGACATCCTCCTCCTCTTCCGTGCTGTCCCCGTTGAGTTCAATGCAAACCCTGGGACACACCTTGGGGATCGGGGTGGCCTTTTTTGGACCGTCACTCTCACGGTTTGCCTCTGTCGGCCTCTCAACCATCCAGCTGGGTCTGTAGATGTCGTCAGCAGCTTCCCCGTTGAGGCACGTACCCATGTCCTGCTCCGGACACATCGGAACGTCACCGATTTCGCCGGGAAAATCCCAAACCGGATTACCACCGGCGTCAATCTCAAACTGCTCTGCGTACGAATTCAACATGCCGCCATCTTGAACCACCCCACTAGCAGCAGTAGCACTAGGAATAGTAGTAGTATCTTTCGGGTTGCAGTGAGAAGCGTCACTGGTGGCGTTGACGCCGTCGACGTCAGCGTTGACGTAAGGGTTGACCAGCCAAAACGGCCCGTGGGAAGTATAGCAGAGGAGCGTGGCGCCCTTGTACATCAACTCTTGCACGAGGTGGAAGTAGCCTGCGTAGAAGGCGGTGAAGAGCGGCGTCCATCCCACACTGTTTAGCTGGGCGAAGTCCGCGTTGTGCCGGAGAAGCAGCCTGACCAGGGGCAGATCACCGCGCTCACAGGCCAGGTGAAGGGGCGTCACTCCTTCCCGGTCCATCGTGTTCACTTGGATGGAGGGTTCCTGCGATGAAAAGAGAGGGATGGGTTTGTTTTGTTGTGTTTTTTGTTGTTGTTTTACTGTGGGGATTTGGGTGGGGTTGTTTGGGGGGGGGTTTACGGTGGGGACTTGGGTGGGGATTTTTTTTTTCAGTGGGACTAGGAAGGGGAAAGATTTTTTTTTTTTACAGTGGGGACAAGGTGGGAATGATTTTACAGTGAGGACCAGGGATGGATAGCCATTTTTACAGTGGGTGGGGTTTTGTTGAGGGATAGATATCTTAATCTATTTAGGAAGAGGTGTGTGTGTGTGTGTGTGTGTGTGTGTGTGTGTGTGTGTGTGTGTGTGTGTGTGTGTGTGTGTGTGCGTGTGTGTGTGTGTGTGTGTGTGTGTGTGTGACCCACAACCCCCACCACCCCCCACCCCCCCACCCCCCCACTCCAACCCCCCCACCCCCACCCACCCAACCCCCACACCTCAACTACCCCACCCCCACCCCCACACCACCCCCCACACCACCACCCACACCCATCCACCCTCCCCACCAACTCCTCCACCTCCCACCCACCCCGACCCCCACCCCCAAACACAAACTCTGTTAGATCAGACCGATCAAACAAGCACACTGGAAATGTTTGGTGGACTGCAGCTTGTGAAGAGGCAGTTAATAACAAAAAAATGAAATATAAAATGTATGTACGTCGAAAATCTCCAATAAGTCACAAAAAACTTTTAGAAGCAAAGAAAAATAGCGCCAAAGTTATAGCTGAATCTAAAAGACAGTACTGGTCTTCTTTTTGTAATCAAGAAATCTCAGACCACAAACATGAGCAGACAATCTGGAAAAAACTAAATGAAATGAAAAACGGAGTTAACTTACCCTCTTATCCAATAAAACTGGATGAGGAAGAGTTCCCTAACAACTTTAAAAAGGCAGAAGCATTTGTAGAAACGTTTTCTGAGTCTATGAATATAAAAGGTTTATCTCCAAACTTACGTTTTCACAGAGCGGAGGAAGAAACTAAGGACAAGTACAGGGATCCAGAATCTGATAATAATCATTATATTAATGCTCCTTTAACTGTAAATGAAATACGGGACGCTTTATCTTCTCTGCCCAATAAAAAGTCATCCGTTGGACTTGATGGTATATCAAATGATATGTTAAAAACATCTACCAGAAAAATGGATTGCTTTCTTACTCAACATTTTTAAAAAATGTTGGATCACAGGTGAGGTGCCTCATATTTGGAAGCAATCAATTGTTGTACCAATACTAAAGCAAGGAAAACCTCGAAATAACAAGAAAAGTTACAGACCTATTGCTTTGACATCTCATGTCTGTAAACTAATGGAAAGAGTAGTCTTAAAACGATTAGTTCATTTCTGTTGTAAAAATAATATAATACCAGTTAACCAAACTGGTTTTCAGAAAGGAAAATCATCAATCGACCATCTAGTGAAACTCACCACTCAAATTAAATATCAATTTGCAAGAAGAAAAAATATTCTTGCAACATTTTTTGACATAAAAAAAGCCTACGATCAAGTATGGCATGCCAAATTACTGTATAAATTAAAACATATAGGACTGTCGGGACACATTTACTGCTATATAAAAAGTTTCTTGAGTGAAAGGAGCATGCAAGTACGGGTAGGGAATACGTATTCAAATTTTAGACCTCTACAGATGGGTCTACCTCAAGGCTCAGTGATAGCACCGATTTTATTTAATATCTTATTATATGATCTACCTAAGCATATTTCTAACACAGTAACCATCGCTCAATATGCAGATGACATTTGCATGTGGATGAATGTAACGATGAAACGAACAACCCCTAAAAGGGCTTTAAACCACATAAGAAAGGTCTATCAAATAGAACTTGACAAAGTAAATCAATATATTTCAGAAAATGGGCTTACGATGTCCCCAGAAAAAACACATATCGTACTTTTTAATAACGGTAGTAATCCCCATGATCTTCCAACATTTAGATTAGAAAATGACGTCATTCAATATGAGCACTCTGTGAAATTCCTTGGGATTATCGTAACTTCCAAACTTACCTGGAATTCACACATCGAATATATAACTAATAAAGCCAGAAAAAGCATCAACCTTTTGAAAATCATTAATAAGCAAAAGTGGGGCCAAGACCCTTTGACACTGAAACACTTAGCAACATCACTTGTTCGTTCTAAGTTAACCTACGGTCAAGAAGTGTTTTTCAGTGCTCCGAACTACCTAAAAAGAAAGCTACAAAGTTTAGATTGCAAGGCATATCGCCTTGCGCTTGGTGTTCCCTTTCATGCATCATCATTTGGTACATATAAAGAAGTAGATGTACTTCCTTTAGAAGAATACAGACGACTTGCATGCGCAAAATACATTGTCAGAAGTTCTTCATGCAGCAATTTTGTCGCAAAAGAGGTTAAGATGAAATCCGATATTGATTTTCCCAAAAGAGCAAAACACATTTTTTCCTTATCTACAATTAGGTCTTATTCGAAAGAATTACTGGACAAAGCAGGAATCATCCCAGAGAATGTTGATGTCGAGCAAAAAACCTCACCTTGTCCAAAGTGGGAG
>CM060332.1:50018876-50026376 GCA_030674155.1 Stramonita haemastoma | reverse complement strand
CCCATCCGTTCCCACCAGAATATTTCGACTTTCTCTTTCGAAAAATGGAAAATGTTTTAGCCTGTGCACACAATGTTCTGCGTGCGTTCACACAAAAAGGCTTCAGTTTATAGCCTCATCCGAAGAATTTTAGTCTGAATGTGTGAAATAATATGCAACTTATGTATAAATACAATCAACACTAAAAAAAATTCTGGCATCCCTCAGTCTCAGAAGACTATGGGAGTTGCGCTCTAGATGTTATAATTCTGGTACACTCAAACATAAACAACAAGAAAAAAAAAAACAGATTAGAGGTAAAGGAGACGATTTCCAAACTTTGTTACTGTCTCACCTTCAAATCGTTCAAACTGCACCGTTCACCAGCAAAAGTCAGTCCGCTGTCGGCCAAACCAAGACACTGACCACATTATCCAGAGATCACTGAACTGACTTGCGCTGTGAGTGTCACCTCTTCATCTACACACAAGGGACAGAGACAGTTCGTCTCCTGTGATTACCTGTTCACTGGTATATTTGGGGAGCCCATCCGCCTACCATAATGTGTGTGTATGTGTGTGTGTGTGGGGGGGGGGGGGGCTGTCAGTGTGTGTGTATGAGTGTGTGTGTGTGTGTCAGTGTGCGTGTGCGTGTGCAGTGTGTCGTGTGTGTGTGTGTGTGTGTGTGTGTGTGCGTGTGCGTGTGCGTGTGTGTGTGTGTGTACGCCTACACGAACTTCTATGTACTATTTTTGCCCCCCCCCTTCTCTCTCTCTCTAATATGATATAATATAATATAATATAATATAATATAATATAATAATATATATAATAATATAATATAATATAATCTGATATGTATATAAGATATAATATGATATATGATATGATATGATGATATAATATAATATAATATAATATAATATAATTAATAATATAATATAATTATAAATATAATATAAATAATATAATATAATATAATATAATATAATATATATAAATTCAAAATTTGAATAGTAACAGGTTCGAGATTGTCGACAATATGGGGTAAGGAAGTGGGAGGGAGGTAGGATGATCTCAGGCACTCCACATCTCAAACCTATTGATGGAGGCCAGGCAGGGGTGTTATGGTAACACATTTATTGTTTCATTTACCATAACAAAACAACACACACCTGAAACAAATACAAAATTCAGGTAACTATCCACATTTAAAACACACACCTGAAACAAATACGAAATCCATGTAACTATCCATAATTAACCAGGTACATAGCTCATGAAAGGCACACATAGCAAATACTATTGTCGTCTATGGTCTAGCCGAGTATCAGAAAACAAACTCCTTTCATCACCCACACCAAGATACCAAGTTAATCACAGGGAACCAACAGAGAGTATACAATTGTAAATCAAACAACCAATGATTACAATTAACCAGGAAAACCCTTTCCTCAGTACTCTCAGCTGACATTATCCTAAATAATGTCCAACAGAACTTAGTTTATGCTAAGATCTTTTCCACAACATTGGTTCCTATCAAACCTATGGATATCGTAACACGAGAGAGAGAGAGAGAGAGAGAGAGAGAGAGAGAGAGAGAGAGAGAGAGAGAGAGAGAAGAGAGACAGAGAGAAGAGAGAACACAAACAGAGAGAGAGAGAGTAAGGAAGAGATTGAGCAGGCATAATCTAGCCTCTCAAAAATCACATACAAAACTAGCAGCTTTACGTGCATATGACTGACCATAATCACACATGGTTGCTGAAGCCCCCTAGTACAATAATAAAACAAATATCACAAGGACCAAGCTACAGGGTTTGCGCTAGGATTTTTTAAACCGGTACTGCCAGTTGCCATTTCAGAGACATCTTGACCAACTCCCCCAAAATCGGTCCCCAGAAAATAAAATCCGTACGTACTGTAAACAAAACGAAACTATTCAGTGAGGGGGTGGGGGAGGGGGGAATTGTTCGGCAGCAAAACTAAATGTAAACTGAACGCAAATCTCTCAGACTTTGACTGCCGTGCTGCTGCCACTCGCTTCTTGGGCACGAAGCCACGCAGGAAATAGGATTTTTTTCTAGGCCTGTGTCACTGTCTGTGTCAGTCTGTTTTGCATGACATCATTCGTGTGACTTACATTCTTCTTTCGTGTTTCTATGCTTAGGCTCATCTAGATATGTCGTTCAATTTAGATTTAGTTTTCGACTCTTCTCTCTCAAAGCAACGCGCAAATTCATAGTCAAAGGAACAGATGACATTTACAAAACTGCATACACATGGGGACTGGTTGTAAAAAAGGCACAGGAGCGCTTATTCCATTATCCTGGATATAAAAATTAAAAGAGTAAAGAATAGATAAATCTAGGCCCCATTTACTCATTGTGAATGGAAGTTACTGTCATGCCGAGAAGAGCTATTCTTTCACAGTAAAGCTTGCTGTTCTGCGTGCTAGGCTAATGAGGCTGATGCCAAAGATGTTCATCGAAGGGTGGGAAGGGGTAGTAGATGCGTAAGTACAGTACAGGCCCATGACTGACTGTCAGAAAATGTCACTTCAGACTTTTTTTTTGAGACGGAAATCTAATCTAATCCGTCACAGGCAAGCAGAATCGTACACAGCAGTACCGGCTGATCGAAAATTTTCGGTATTCCCTGTTTACAACCGGTAAAATACCGGTTATCAATTACCGGTTATGGCGAACCCTGAAGCTAGTCCTTACTTTCAGACAACCTCCACAGTTTCCAACTCAACGTTGTCTATTCCAATTAAACTATACCATAATAGTTTAACACAATAACTTTGTACTAGTCCACATTAATTTATCTGCGATCACTGCAATTTATAAACTTCGTCTCGGAATAACACCAAACCAAATCGATAAACATCCAATCAATCGTAAAATAAACCCAAGCTCTCACAATTAAATAATAAAAGTCTTACGATTCTCAACCAACTTCTGTGTGTCAAACAATACACACTCTCACTGAACCAAATCCATCATTAAGTTCAGTTAGTATAGGCCATCGAGTTTATCAAATCAACTACCACCCTGATAAAACTAGACTGCAATAAAAGAAGATGTTCACTTACAGCTCAACCAGAAAAGCAGCTACTGCACTGTACGTCCGACAGTTTGCGACGTCTTGCCGTCTTCAGGTTGTTGCAGGGAATGGCTGAGCGACTGTCCGCTTCCCTTACTTCTTCCCAACTATTTCTGTCCTCAGCCAATAGATTTGAACTAAACATGTCCAGGGGGGTACCAGGTGACTTGGGCTTCGCCCAATCAATTTAAACTGGAAATTTGAAAAGAACGAAGTCAGCAAAAGTTGACCAGCTTGTTGAGCAATAGACTAGCAGGGCCGACCTGTTAATTGTCGCCAGCTTGTCTCAAGTGGGAAGCCACACTCGCCTGCGGACTCTGTCTCTCTAGTCCTACCCATCCGCGCTAACAAAGAAAAGTAGACCTATGCCAGCCCCTGTAACACTCTTAGAAGAAAGGAAGGGGAAGGAGGAGGGGGGGGGGGGGGGGGGAGAGGGTTGTAGTCTAACCTAGTGTCTAGTTATAGTGTCTAAAGTGCACACTATACCAATATAATATAATATAATATAATATAATATAATATAATATAATATAATATAATATAATATAATATAATATAATATAATATAATATAATATAATATATAATGTATATGTATATATAATGTATATGTTTATATATATGTATAAAAATATATAATATATATATATATATATATATATATATATATATATATGTGTGTGTGTGTGTGTGTGTGTGTGTGTGTGTGTGTGTGTGTGTGTGTGTGTACGTGCGAGTACGCGAACTTATATGTATGTATTATTTTTGCCTCTGTATGTATGTATGTATGTATGTATGTATGTATGTATGTATGTATGTGTGTGTGTATGTGTGTATGTGTGTGTGTGTGTGTGTCAGTGTGTCAGTGTGTCAGTGTGTGTGTGTGTGTGTGTCAGTGTGTGTCAGTGTGTTTACGCGTACGTGCGAGTACGCGAACTCATATGTATTATTTTTGCCTCTGTGTGTGTGAGTGTGCGTACATGCATGCATGTGTGTGTGCGTGTGTGTATGTGTGTGCGTACGTGCATGCGTGCGTGCGTGCGTGGGTGTGTATGTACGCGTATGTGCGAGTACGCGAACATATAAGTACATATTATTTTTTGCCTCTGTGAGTGTGTGTGTGTGTACTGTGCGTACGCGCGCGCGCGCGCGTGTGTGTGTGTTTACACGTACATGCAAGTGCGCGAACTTATATGTATGTATTACTTTTTCACCTATTACATCATATCAGTATAAGAACATTGAAATCGCGATCGGCAAAAGCAGTTCTAATTCATAAGTAAAGAAATATTTTATATATTGAAGTGTGCGATTGAGAATCGTGTGTAATAAACTTTATTTAGATAAATGAAATATAATTTAATTTAGGTTGTAGTAGATCGTAAGGCATACGACGGTTTGAACACGATGATTAGCCTAACGCTCGGCCTAACGCTCGTTCTTTGTTCTAACGAATTTTGAATTTCGTCGAACTGAATTTTATAAAATGCAGATATTAAACTATTGATTTATGGTATATTTTGGGTTTATATATGAATGAACATTAGGTTAGATTATGTTGATATAGATAATTTGTATTATTAGAGATTGTTCATTCTTTCGATCTTACGAACTACTTCTTAAGCAAGGCTGATGCAAGATTGATGCGCACGCAGTAGATCGGGAATTGTGTTTTCGCATCGCTATTTAATTATTAATATCTCATCTCATGGACACTGCTAGCTAATAATATGCATATGTATACAATTTGTGGATTATATTCTTCCTTTTATTTTCATTAAGTATTAGGCTCTGCTGGACTCTTAGTGTTTAATTATCGAAAGTTTTAGTACAAACCTGTTAAAAGTGTGTCTACTCAGAGGCTTTAATCGCCTTTAGCTCGCAGCTAGATAGTTGTTGTGCAAAGTGCATTAGTGCATTTTAAAGCTTGTGTTTCCTAGTTTATTTTGATGTATAATATGTTTAGCTTTGTTGCGCAGACAGCGAGATAATCTCTGTTGAAGCTGCGTAAGGAAACACAAATTAACTCCATTTTAAGGCAATGCTCTGCAGTGAAATCACTTTTTAAGTTAAGGGCAGAATTCACATCATCTGGTTATCTGAAATGATGTAAATGAACTAAAGGAACATTTTTTAGGGTTCAAACTGAGATTTAAATTTCCCGTTACCATGGTAACGGCCTAAATGGTCGGCCATATTGGATTTTAGTATGTTTGATATTTTTCAGAATCTAGTTGACTAAACATGCTTAAATCTGCTGTATGTATAGAAAAATAGATGCCCAACATTGTTACAATGGCTTTTTAAGATAACATAAGTAGTTTTTGAGAAAAAATTAAATATCAAATAATTAGATAGAAATCCCGAACAAAGACATGACATAAATTTTTTTATGTCCCATGTAAGCCAGACATCAACAGATATGACAAAACCGTATTGACACAATGTAGATAATACATTACTCTAGCAGCATGCAAAATTTGATTACAATCTGACAACCACATTTTGAAAAATTTGTTACCTAAGGTAGAAAAAAGATGAAAAGTACAAAACTGAGAAAACGGGCAAAAACGACTTGCGATGACTCTAATCTGACCTCCACTTTTCATAAAGCCACTGCCTACCCCCAAAAAGTCTTAAGAAACACTTTAAAACTATTCTGCTGCATAGAAAGCACCTCCCTTGAGCACTGAGTTCCTCTGGACACTTCTGCCACACCACACTCACAGTATTCTGTCATATATTTTGTCAGTCCTTTTGAGATTTCAGATTGTTCTGGACATGTTTGTTAGGTCTTGAGGCACTATATCTGAATGTGTTTCCACCAGGCTGAAATAAATGTTTTAAAAACTGGAGGGTGTCTCTAGCAGCACAGGATCCACAGTTTGCAGAGATGATTCATTCTGTGTCAGCTGACCATGCCCCCCCCCCCTCCCCAAGTGATCTCCTTCCAGCAGTGTGCAAAGAACTGCCCCAAGACTCTTGCTCATATGCTTGATGCACTCCTCTTTTTCTAAGTCTACATCTGGACCCTAAGCCATGATAAGGCTTCATGTTGTTCAGCTCAGTCACCCTCAGACATCACAGTGGTGTAGCAGAGTGTGTGGCTGTTCACAGACTGTCGCGTGAAGACTTGGGCTATTTCCACCTCCATCATACTCCAGGATCCTGTTGACAAGAGAAACTCACTAAGTATTGAAGAAAATAAAAGGAAACAAACCTGAAAGAAAGACATACATGTCCTTTAAATTTCATATACTGTATGTATACATGTGTGTGTATGTATGTGTATGTATATATAATAAAAATATATATATATACACACATATATATAATATGTATGTATGTATAACACACACACACACACACACACACACATGTGTATGTATATATATACATGTATATGTATACACACACACACATATATATATATATACATGTATATATACATGTATATGTATACACACACACACACACACACACACACACACATATATATATATAAATAATGTGTGTGTTAGTGTGTGTATGTACATTTATGTATAGTTGCCATGCAGGCTTTTGTGTAATAAGATATTGTTCATACTCAAAGCTGAAAAGTATGAAAGAAAATCACACACACACACACACTCTCTCTCTCTCTCTCTCTCCTCTCTCTCTCTCTCCTCTCTCTCTCTCTCTCTCTCTCTCTCTCTCTCTCTCTCTCTCTCACACACACACACACACACACACACACACACACACACACACACACACACACAAAAACCATACACACACACACAAAACCATGCACACACACACACACACACACATGAACACACACACACACACACACACACCACACCACACCACACCACACCACACCACACCACACCACACCACACACACACACACACACACACACACACACACACAAAGAGCTGAAGGTGCTTACCGTTGAAATTCTTGTCACAGCCTGGAAGATGCTTTGCTATCCAAGTTGCAAATTCCATATTGTCTGTTTCCCCTCAGAGCGTTCTGGAGATTTGCAGTACTGCTACTACTGCCGCTTACGCTAACTTGAGTTTCGATTTCATCTACAGTAGGAATCAACCAAAGTAACTAGAGCAGCCACTTGACTCAGCAAAAACACTCGTTTTGCAGTCTAACTCGCCCAACTTCAATTTTACGCTTCTTGCGTGCTTCAGCAAGTAGTTGTGCACGTTTTCGCTTGGATTATTGCCTACAACTGTGTGAAATAAGCTGCACAGGCCACACTTTGTAATCCTATCCAAAGCTGAGAAAGTGTAACGATGTCAATAGACGCCATTTTGACTTGGTCACGTGACGGCGCCTGACCACTGGGTTAGAGCAAATCTGAGTTCAGAGTTCACACATACCATATATGGAGGACTTGCCCGTCTCGGTATAGAGAA
>CM060332.1:50008876-50013876 GCA_030674155.1 Stramonita haemastoma | reverse complement strand
ATCTGCCTGTCTGTCTATCTGCCTGTCTGTCTATCTGCCTGTCTGTCTATCTGCCTGTCTGTCTATCTGCCTCTCTGTCTATCTGCCTGTCTGTCTATCTGCCTCTCTGTCTATCTGCCTCTCTGTCTATCTGCTATCTGCCTCTCTGTCTATCTGCCTGTCTGTCTTCCTGTTTGTTTGTCTATCTGCCTGTCTGTCTGTCTGTCTGCCTATCTGTCTAGCTGTCTGTCTGTCTATCTGCCTGTTTGTCTACATGCCTGTCTGTCTTCCTGTCCGCCTGTTTGTCGGTTTGCGTGTCTAAAAGTCTGTTGCTGAAGGTTATGGTTTGGGAGGAGTGGAGGAGAGGACGGGAGGAGGGGAGAGGGAGGAGGATGGGAGAGGAAGGAGGAGGGGAGAGGGAGGAGGAGGGGAGGGAGAGGGAGAGGAGAGGAGGAGAGGACGGGAGGAGAGGGAGGGGAGGGGAGGGGGGGAGGGGAGGGGAGGTATGTTGTGCAAGCAGAGATCAGAGAGGTGTGGGATGCCATGTGACGTGCGTGTGGAGGGGAAGCGGGATGCTGGAGTCCTCTGACTGACAGAAACTGGAGTCAGTTGAGCCCTGTGCAGTACAGCATAGCAGTGTGTAAGCGTAACTGTTCCGTTGTTGATGTGCAGTATAGCAGTGTTTCTGGTTTTTTTTCTGTGAGGTGCAGCAGTGTGTAGGGTTTTGTTGATGTGAAGTATAGCAGTGTGTACTAGTTTTGCGGGTGACAGGAGACTGTACAGTACAGTATAGTGTAGTACAACAGTTTGTACTGTTGTCTTGGCTAAAGGTATGTTCGATAACATGTTGTTCTTTATTGGTTCGATAACATGTTGTCTTTTATTTGTTCGATAACATGTTGTTCTTTATTAGTTCGTTAACATTTTGTTCTTCATTGGTTCAATGGCATTTTGTTCTTTATTGGGTCGATAACATTCTGCATAATCATCACCTGTCATCTTCTGTCTCCATCTCTGCCGTCTTCATTAAGAATCCTATTTTATATACCACTACAGTTGTCCTTGTAAACCGTATGGCTACCTTATTGGCGAGAAAAAAAAGCTATTCATAATCATTCAAAACCTCACCATTGTGAATTTCAGAGTTGGCTGCTACCAAGAAAAAAAAGTAGACAATTCATTTCCTTGCAAATTTTCTGCTGAATTGAACTGCTCTTGCCATCTTTCTCTATCTCTGATAGAGGTTCTACGGACCTCCTGTAGCTCTTTCTATACTGTGATGATCTGAAAATTTGTTAAGCTGAGAAAACCTCAGTGTGGTTTGATATCGTCATGCTTGATGTTAATATTGAAGGTTATGAATTATTGGCTTAATGCCAAGCTTTAGCTTAGTTCTTGATCAGGAAAGAAAGAGAAAGAACTTGAACTGGTTTTGGGGGATGAAAGTAACTATCGCTGTTTACTTGTTGCTTACCGGTAATGCACGAATTAAAAGGAACTAAAATATATTTTGTATTTTATACCACTTTATGTCACAGCAGATTTCTCTGCGTGAAATTCGGGCTGCTCTCCGGGGAGAGTGCATCGCCACAAATACAGCACCTACCCATTTTTTAAATAAAAATCAGAACGGATTGGACATGAATCTCTCAGAGTTATTCAGTTTTCTTTTTCTCTGGCTAGAGCTTCAAGGTTCGCCAATGATTGAAATTTTGAAATTATGCGACCATATACCACTATGAAGGTAGTCACATTCCGATTTCAGAAATGATGTCTAAAACCCGACACCAGTGTCAATGCTTTTATGTTGTTTTGTTTTTGAGTTTTAGATTTTTTCATCCTTCTTTAAAAAAAGTTCCATGTTTCCGTCCATTTGGATAAATATACCATTGCATGCGGTAAGAACAGATGATTAACTTTTTTTTTATTAACCTCTTCATCCTTTGCCTGGCACGCGATAGCCTACTCTCCAAAAGGTGAACAGGTTTTCAAACGTGTTGGTTGTGTAAGATGGCACACGTGCGTTTGCACACAAGACCTTGTGTTTTAGCCTCAACCTAGAGGATTTTCAAAGGAGTGGAGTGGTACTGATGTTACCTCCAGAGGAAAATAAATCTTCAACATTGCCTTGGTGATGGTTTAACTCGTTTTAGAACAGAGCTCGATGCTAACCACGTACGCTCGATCGCTCCTAACCCCACTCCCCCACGCCCGTTTATTATTTTGTTATTGAAAAGTCTATAATGTTGATATAATACGACACAGTATGGATTATCTCTCACTTCGCCAAAGTCTACATTAATGCTGACACTTTCAAATCCAGCCTCCAAAAGCACTTATTTCCTACCTGCTGTCTTCCACTCATGCCTTTTTCCTACTTTCAAAGCCACCTTCATCCCCACCACCCTACCTAAGTGTGTTTGGTGTGTGGCGGTGTGTGGTGCTGTGGTGGTGTGTGTGTGTGTGTGTGTGTGTGTGTGTGTGTGTGTGTGTGTGTGTGTGTGTGTGTGTGTGTGTATTGTAGATATTGACATGTGTAATTCTAATATTTTTGGACTGGTCGCAACCGTGTAAATGATTTTGATGCGGTTTCGATTTGTTTACTTTACAAATTCAGCGACTATATGAATACCATAATTATTATTATTATATGATATATATTATTATATATGATTATGATATGTATGATTATTTTTATTGATTTTATTATCATATCATATCATATATATACATTATTATATTATTATTTTTTTATTCATTATTATTATTATTATTATTATCTATTATCATATTAATATTTATGTTAGTTGTTTTGTTTTTGTTTTGTTTTTTCATCTTCTTTTATTGTCTCTCTCTCGTCGTCCTTCTCATCCTCATCATCATCATCTCATCATCATCATCATCATCATCATCATCATCATCATCATCATCATCATCATCACACCACATCATCATCATCTAGATTAAAAAAGCTAGCAAAATGTAGTAATAGAGAAAAAGACTGAGCGAGGTTTCGTGGTAAAAAGAATGACTCATTGAACACAGGCAGCGATGCATGCATTCAGCAAACAGGAATCAACTCTCCGGTAACCACTGCAAATCGATGCGGAAACTGGCCCAGGCCTAAACGCTTTGTCCTTATTGATCTAGCAAACCGCTAAGGCTGCCATGCATTATCATGTTGTTATGTCTTTAAGATATCATGTAGAGATTGTTCAGCCAGGGCAGGTGGCAGGTGTCCCATAACCTAGGCGGTCGTAGGGGATCGAGGCGTCAGAGACCTCAGCTTCTCTAGGGGGCCAGCATATTGAGGCGGTACCCATTCTCATCTCCCTCGCTGCTTTACCTTTCCTGACATAAAAGGCAGGTACCCATTTACAGCTGGGTGGACTGGGGGACTATGTTAAAGCCAAGGCGCGCAAATGGTCCACCCATCCAACTGGTAACCACGCTCGACGCTGCTTAACTTGACTTGGGGAAAGCGAGCGCATTGACATTTTGCTGTTCGCAATCAGGATACAGTGTTGGCACTCGTCGTCTCAAAGGGATTAGCCTAGTGGTCAGAACATTGCGCTCGGCAATATGACGACCCCGTTCGATTCCGTTGGAGGGGATTTTTCCCCTGGAGTTAACATCAGTGCTGACTCTATTTTCCCAAAAGTCTTTCGGATGAAAACTTTAAACGAGGCCCCGTGTGCGAACGCACGCAGAACATCTTGCGCACACGTTAAATCCTGTTCCGCTTTTCGTAAGAGTAGGCCATTGTGTGCCCGTGGGAACAGAGACAGTATTTACAAAACTGCATACACACGGGGACTGGATGAAAAAAAAGCACAAGAGTGCTTATCCATTATCCTCGACAATAAAAATAAAATAAATAAATAAATAAATTAAATTAAAATTAAGATTCTAGCGCTGACCGTGGTTACCAAGTGGATGGATGACCGTTATGCGCGCCTTGGCTCCACACCCCAGATCCACATTAACCCCTGTGCCACATCTGGGAACAAGACATGTAAATCTCCCAGTGGGATGCCGGGGCCCATCAGTATAGATAGCATCTCAACCTTCTGGAAATTCTGTGCAGGATTACTCCCCTTTTCTATCCGTCTTCTTGTTTCTGCCTTCTCTTTTTCTTCCCCGTCACCTCCTTCTTGTCTATTTTTTGCCATTCTTATTTCCACAACTGAGCTTCAAAAAACTGATAAAAATTCTTCCCATGGGAAGTTGGATGCCGGGCCTGACTTGTCAGGGTTTTAACGGGAGTGTAACGCATTTTCGCTTGTATGACAGATCAAACATTTGCTGTCTGAGCGTTCAAAAGATTAAAGATATTCAAAAACATATAAGAAGAAAATTTCAAAAGAATTTGAAGAAGAAGAATTTAAGATGAAGGAGAATTTAAAGAAGAAGAATAAAGAAGAAGAATCAAAGAAGAAGAAGAAGAAGAAGAAGAAGAAGAAGAAGAAGAAGAAAGAAGAAGAAGAAGAAGAAGAAGAAGAAGAAACAAAACAACAACAACAACAACAACAACAACAACAACAACAACAACAGCACAACAACAACAACAACAACACAACAAGGAAAAAATCGTTCTTACCCAGCACTAAACTACCACGCGCTGAAAATAAGGAATACGAACCCAGTAATATCACAGGATTGGACCCGACTTGCATTAGCTGAGGAGCAGAAGAAAAGAAGGCAGAATGGGGGGGGGGGGGGGGGGGAGGGGTATAGCAGGAAGGGAGACAATTGTGCACGGAGGGAGTAATGAAGAATGCCAGAAAATAGTCAGTAATGGCGCCCATTCACGCTGTGACCACCCAGCGAGTGATTGTGGTCATGATATTTGATATTTATTATTGTGATCTGATAATGATGTTATATTTTCCCCTCATCTCTCTACCCTCTCTTTTTCTAAGGCTTAGGAAATGGAAAGGGGAGAAAAGCTGATAGAAAAGCAATCTTGAGAAAATCACCAGGTTTTTGTGGGGGTTTTGGCACGTTTTGTGTGTGTGTGT
>CM060332.1:50003876-50006376 GCA_030674155.1 Stramonita haemastoma | reverse complement strand
TCTGAAATCTCAAGCAGGATCGTACGTTGTCACCTAACCTTCCCCAATCTCTCTCCTACTAAAAGAGAACACTGGAGATGGTTAGCTCACTTCTTGTGTGTGGTCAGCACTTGAGTTCATCGTCCGTGTGATGTCATCCTGGATATTGGAGCTGGCGTGACAGAAATATAATATTGCCAATATTATCATATTGCATAAGACAGGTTCTGCTTTAAGTGATATTTCGAGTTTTGCGAAAGCACCATGTGAACACTCCAGAACTCTGAACTCGTTCTTCTTTCTCAAAGCAAACCATGATTGCATTTAAAGATAAAAGTAAAGATGCCCCACACCCTATGCAGTTGTTTGGGGATCGAAGCATCAGAGACCTCTAGGGGCCAGCATATTGAGGGTGGTGCCCATTCCTCTCTCTCTCTCTCTCTCTCTCTCTCTCTCTCTCTCTCTCTCTCTCTCTCTCTCTCTCTCTCTCTCTCTCTCTCTCTCTCTCTCTCTCTCTCTCTCTCTCTCTCTCTTGCTGCTTTACTTCCCTGACCTTAAAGAGGACAGGTACTCATTTACAGCTGGGTGAACTGAGGGACTGTACTGAAGCCAAGGCGCGCCAAAACGGTCACCCATCCATTGGTAACCACGCTCGATGCTGCTTAACATTGGCTTGGGGGAAAGCAAGTGCTGTGAGCACTGAGCTATCCCGTCCCCTACACTCTCAGTAGCACCCCTTAAATAAAATTGTGATAAAGTTATTATCATTATTATTATTTATTATTATTATTAGTATTAGTATTATTAGTATTATTATTATTGTTGTTGTTGTTGTTGTTTATTATTGTTATTGTTAGTAGTTAGTAGTAGTAGTAGTAGTAGTAGTAGTAGTAGTAGTAGTAGTAGTAGTAGTAGTAGTAGTAGTAGTAGTAGTAGTAGTAGTAGTATCGTCATTATTGATATTATCATCATCATCATCATCATCATCATCATCATCATATCATCATCATCATCATCATCATCATTATTATCATCATCATCATCATTATTATCATCATCATCATTATCATTATTATTATTATTATTATCATCATCATCATCATCATCATCATTATCATTATTTTTATTACTATTATCATTATCATTATTATCATTATTATTATCATTATTATTACCACTTTATGTCACAGCAGATTTCAGCGTGAAGTTCATAGCTGGCTGTTCACAGCAGTGCTTGGGAGGGCAGGCGGTGCAATGTATTTCAGCTGCTGACATTTTCTACGGGGTGTGTCTTTGACTGGTGCCAGAAACATACAAGGCGCCACAGAGATGCAGAGCTGCCAAGAGAGAGAGAGAGAGAGAGAGAGAGAGAGAGAGAGGAGAGAGAGGAAGAGAGAGAGAGAGAGAGAGAGAGAGAGAGAGAGAGAGAGAGAGAGGGAGAGAGAGAGAGAGAGAGAGAGAGAGAGAGAGAGCGTTGTGAGTGCGAGTGTGTGTGTATCTATTTTCTATCTATTCTTTTATATCGGGAATAAATGGAATAAGCACTTATGTGTATTTTAATCCAGTCCCCGTATGTATGCAATTTTGTGAATTTTGTCAACTGATCCCAGCGGTACACAATGGCCTACTCTTTCGAAAAGCGACACTAAGTGGGAACAAGATATTTTACGTATATTCGCACACGGGGCATCGGTTTATAGTCTCATCCTAAGGACGTGTGTGTGTGTGTGTGTGTGTGTGTGTGTGTGTGTGTGTGTGTGTGTGTGTGTGTGTGTGTGTGTGTGTGTGTATGTGTGTATGTGTGTGTGTGCGTGTTTTTAAACAAGCGGAGAGACAAAAAAAATACACACTTGCGCGTGTACACACAAAGAGATACACGACAAACACAAAGACACACACACACATACCCGCCCCTCCCCCCCCCCCCCCACACACACACACATAGCCCCCCCCCCTCCTCTAGACACAGAGAAATTCTCCATAACACAAACCTCAACCGTTACATACCATTTACAGATTTTGACCCACCTTACCGACGACAACAATGACGTCATCACTCACTGACGTCATCCGGCTATCCTAGCCCTCACCCTCTGCTACACAATACAGACAACACAAGCCTCGCCCCTCCCTCCCCATCCCTCCTTACCTCGCTTGGAGCAGGAGTTGGATTCCCTCCTCCCTCCATCCCAACCCACCCCAACCACCAGGACGACCTCAAAGCTGAAGGTCCTCCCCCATCCCACACCCAGCAGCAGCGGGAGGAGTCTCTTCAGGACGTTCTCCACGAAGATCAGGACCTCAGCAGCAACAACCAGAAGATGCCTCTGCCCGAAAAGAACCTACCCAGCAGACTGGATCTTAAGCTCCGGGAAGATGCCTCTCCAGTTGGGAGCCTTGCGGAACTGTCAGGTTCTGCACACGCTTCAGCAAACCCTGGTGGTAACCTCTACAACTCTGCCAAACTCTCGGACCAAGAGGAAAACATGGATGCTTCGAATTCTGAGGTGAAAGGAATTGA
>CM060332.1:49991376-50001376 GCA_030674155.1 Stramonita haemastoma | reverse complement strand
GGGACAGACAGACAGACAGGCAGACAGAAAGAGAGAGAGAGAGGGACAGACAGACAAAAAGACAGAGAGAGAGACAGACAGAAAGACAGACAGAAAAAGAGAGGGACAGACAGACAGACAGACAGACAGACAGACAGAGAACTCTGAACTCTGAGCTCTGAACAGGACTAATAGTAATGTGCATTTTGTTTAGACCACAATACACAGAGTTGAGGGGGGAAGGAAAACCAAAGTTGCTATCATGCAAAATACAATGTAACATAAAAAAAATAATAATCAATTCTTTGTTGACCATGATCGGAATGGTCATATCTTGAACAAGCTTGGAACTTATTAAAATATATTTGTATTATACTGAGCTAATGTCTTTGTTAACAGACATTAAAAGCAGTACCAATTAAAACGCAACATTTCATTTCAGGTTATTAACCACAGTATTTGTAAACGCATAGCTTATATGACACACCACTCACTTGACTAATATTTTGAAATGACAATTTGTTCTTTCTATTGATGGCAAGAAACCTGTGTCTAGAGAGATAATGGCTGAATAGTGGCAAAGTAGTGAGTAGGCATCCGTCAGTCTCGGAAAACTATGAAGCTGCGCTCTAGGCTCTAGAGCGCAAAGCCTGGGTAAGTAAGTATGGAGGGCAAGCTGTTACCCATGCAGCAGACCCCCTCTCCCTCTCTCTTCCTCGCTCTCTTTCTCTCTCCGCGTCGCTGGAATGGTCCATTGGAAAGGCAATCGCCCATACGAATGGTTCCAGTGCCGTCGTAGGAGCCATCAGAACGTTGCCATATACAGCCCCAAACCGCCCTGGAGACTCCGACTCCCCGATTGTTCCTCAGGGATGGTGTCTAAACACGGCACCCGTGTGCATGCTGGGTTTTTTGTTGTTGTTGTCATCCACTCCTACAGGCACAAAATGGCCTGCTCTTCCGTAAGGCGGAATGGATTTTTAACGTGTGTGCAGGATGTTCTGCGTGCGTACACACATGGAGCCCGGTTTATAGTATCATCCAAAGGACTTAAAGTAGTATACAATGCAGAAAATAATAATACAGTACAATGCAGCACGATACAAAAGATGGGATATAATACAAAAATGCAATGCAATACAACACAATACAGAACAATACAATTCAGTACAGTACAACACAAGACAATACAAATCAAAGCAAAACAATACCACACAACACCATACTACACGGCACAACTCAATACAATACAACACAACACAGCACAACACAAAACAATACAATCATCACCAACAACACTACATGCAATACATTTCACTTTTCCCCCCTCCCCTTCCACCTTCCTCACTACTTTTTCCCCCTCTCCCTGACAAACTACAGTCATCCCTATACTGTCTTCAGGGGACGGCTGGGTGGACAGAGCGGAATTCCAGGTGGCGGGGTGGGGGAGAGCCATCAGGGACTACGCCCCTCTCCCTCCCTCTCCCTCTCCCTCGCGGGAGACGGTGCGCCTCTCCCCTCTCCCCCTCCCTCCTAAACAATCATCAGGAGCCCCATGTGGCCTTGACCTTGTTGTTGAAGGACGGTCACTTATGTCCTGAGTGAATGATGGAGCTGTCTGACTCTGGAGGACTAATGAACTGATGAACAGATGGACTGGTGCACTGGTCAAGTGTCTGCTATGTGGTTCTTTAGTGCTGGGGCCGTCTTTTTGTGTTTTGTTTTCTCTTTAGTGATTGTCTAGTATGGAGCAGGGAAGTGCTGGTGTGTGTGTGTGAGAGAGATGAGAGAGAGAGAGAGAGAGAGAGAGAGAGAGAGAGAGAGGAGAGAGAGAGAGAGAGAGAGAGAGAGAGAGAGAGAGAGAGAGAGAGAGAGAGAGAGAGAGAGAAGTATGTGTGTAATAGAGAGAGAGATTAAAAGTGTGTGTGTAATAGAGAGAGATAGAGATTAAGAGAGAGAGAATGTGTGTGTGTGTTATATATATATATATATATATATATATATATATATATATGTGTGTGTGTGTGTGTGTGTGTGTGTAGTGTGTGTGTGTGTGTGTAAGTGCCCAAATGTGGGTAAGAGATTGGCTTTAATTTGTTAACAGCTTTCTAAAGGCATACCGGCCACGAGGCGATAATTCCTTCATATTCAAGAATGTAGAGAAGACTTGTCCTTATTGATCTCCATCTATTGTGTTGCATTATGATTAGATATATGTGTGCTGGAAGGCATGGTTTGTATGCTATAATATGCATTTTGTTTGCCTTGTTTGATCAGAACTGTCTTGTTTGCAGTGAAGAATATTATAGGTAGGCAAGCTTTGATCTGATAACATCACAGAACTTCCCTCTGTAGTGTATGAGTTATCAGATGGGAGGAAAGGTGTGTGTATATTAATAAAAAAAATATATAAAAAAGAGGACAGTACGAATTGTCCCATTCGTAAATGTTGACAGCTTATGACTTGATGTATGTAGAAGACGAGGCTTAAATATTACATATTAAGGACAAACAACAACAGTAACTTTAGTCATTACGGAAAGGGACATAATTTCACGCCAGGGCAGACATTCCACCAGCCGAAGTAGATCAAAGTTATAGAAAAGCGAAAAGAGATAGCTTCGTCCATACAGGTAGCCTTTATTTTGGCTATGGCTAAGTCATTGACTTTAATTGGCCCATTATATGGTGAAGACGAAAGTAGGCAGGTGTTTTGAAACTGTCGGAAAGGAAGAACACTGTAGCCTATATGGATAATGTCGTGTATAAACTTTAAAAATTGCCAAAGCTGGGGAACATTATTGGAAGAGGTTCTACTTCTTTAAAAAAAACCAAAATGTTCTGCTCACCCCATGACCTCTGATGTGACTGTCGGCTTACCTAAGTTCTCTGGTATCAACGGCTGCAAAGGCATGATTGCGTCCCTTCGTACTTGTGTTGGATGATTTGTTTCCTATGCAGCAACAGTATGAGTTGTATCCCTTCCTTTTATTGTTTGGTGTTTGTTTCACGTACAAAACAGCATAAATTGCGTCCATTTGTACTTGTGCTTAAAGTTTTGTATCATAATGCAGCAACAGTATGAATTGTGTCCCTTTCTTATACTGTTTAATATTTGTTTCAAAGACAAAACACAGCATAAATTGTGGCTGTTGAATTTGCACGACTCCTTTGCTATGTAGCATTAGATACAGCAATCAGTCTGAATTGTGTCCCTTTGTATGACAGTTTGCTAATTAGCATTCAATACAGCAACAGTCTGAATTGTGTCCCTTTGTATAACAGTTTGCTATTTAGCACAGGATACATCAGCAATATGGCTATTGTTTGATATTTGGCATTAGATACAGCAACATTAAGAATTGTATTCTCTTGTACTACTGTTTGTTATTTAGTGTTATATACAACATCACTGTGAATTGTGTCCCTTTGTACTACTGTTTGATATTTACAGTAAAACAATGGATTGTGTTTCTTTGTTCTCTTTCTTGATATTTAGTATTAAATACGGCAATAGTATGGATTGTGTCCCTTTGTACCACTGTTGTGCTGTGTAGCATTGAATACAGCAAGAGTATGGATTGTTTCCCTTCGTACAACTGTTCGGAATTAGATACAGAAACATTAAGAATTGCATCATTTTGTACCATTGTTTGGTTTTTAGTATCAAATACAGCAAGAGTATGAATTGTGTCCCTTTTTTCTTCTATTTGGTATTTCAGCAATTGTATGAATTGTATCTTTCGTAATACTGTTTAGTATTTAAGATTGTTTGTTCTTCTCTCATTACTTGTAGGGAAAACATGAATAGAGCTTTTCCCCTGCAATTTTTACAGTAATACAGTTTAAAAAGTTAAAGTCTGTCCCGAGCCTAAGGCTCATCAGGCCGGTGCTTATCCCGGTTTCTGTGGCGTTAAGCGACTGAGAATCATAGACTCCCCCCTGGATAGGACGCCAGTCTATCGCAGGGTTAACCCCCAACACAAGGTTGGTACCCCTTTTACACCTGGGTGGGGTGAGAAAATAGCCGTAAAGTGCCTTTTCCAAGGGCATAACGCCATAGCCGAAAGCTGGGATCGAACCCGCAACCTTTAGATTACGAGTCCAACGCCCTAACCACTAGACTACAGCGACGGCTACAATAATACAGGAAAACAAAAAATACAATAAATGTTCAGGCAGAAAAAATATCAAGCAAAAACAAAGCTGCACAATTTTGCAAAAGCGTGTAAAGCATTTTCTCCGTTCCTCGGCTAAAGCTCCAACATTCACCAATGGTCAGATTTTACGTATGCGACCAGTTTTGCCCACCATGAAGGTAGCTGCATTCTGACTTCGGGGTTGCATGGTGCCGTGGATATGCTTGTGTCTCTGTAACGCCCCGAACACTGTCATGAATCGCAGAATCTTTAACGTGTGTGTATATACACGAAAGGAATCAAGGCATTTGCAGGTCTGCACTTGAAGTTGACCTGGGAGATTATTATAAAGAAATCGCCGTCCTTGATTCACCAGATGCTGCCGAGATTCAAACCCACGACTCCATGGACCCGTGGGATTGAAATTTGATCAGTCTTAACCACTCGGCTGTAACGTCTGTTAAAGGCTTATCAGTTTTATATTGCTCGGCTATACGCTAGAGCTCCGAGGTTCACCAATGCTGAGATTTTCCGTATATGACCGTTTTTTCCCACCATGAAGGTAGCTGCATCCCGACTTTGAGGATAAAAGCTTCTCTAAAATATAGGGAACAAATCGCAAACAAAAAATTAGTAGCACAAGAACAAAACAAAACCAAACTAGAAACGTCAGCGAACAAAGAAACAAGCATCCCAACACAAGCCGAAACAAAGCAAAACACAAACACACCAAACAAGAACAAAATAATACGAAGTAACAGAGAATGACAACAGCAAAATGTAGGCAAGGAGACCAATAAAGAGTAAGGTATCATTAACACATTAATAATAATAATGATAATAATAATAATAATAATAATAATAATAATAATAATAATAATAATAATAACAACAATGATAATAATACATGGAATTTGTATAGCACTATATCTTGTAAAAACTAATCAAAGCGCTTACATTCGACTTATACAACACACAAGCAATCAATAACAATTTACAGTTTCAGCAAATTCGAATGTACACACACACGCACGCATCTGATGTTCATACTGCTGATATCTCACGCAGAACATTTTGCGCACACGTTAAATCCTGTTCCGCTTTTTGTAAGAGAAGGCCTTTCTGTGCCAACGGGAACAGATGACAAGATTTACAAAACTGTATACACACGTGGAATGGATGTAAAAAAAACAACAACACCACACACACATGAGTGGTTATTCCATTATCCTCGATATAGAAGAATAAATAAAACTTTAAAAAATAAATCAAATATCTCTCAAGCCAGAGTGCAGCTAGGTTACCGGCAAGCAAAAAACCGGTCGCATACGCAAAAAATGTCATTATTGGTGAATTTCGAAGCTTTAGCCAGGGAACGAAAAACCAAAAGTCAGTTCCTTACTCATGAACATCAAGGCATTGTTAACAGAATAATATAAAGGATGCTGATAAAAACACTGTCAGAATTCTATGCTCACTATCAGCAAGACATTGTTAAAAATTAAATGTAGTGAATGTTAACAGAAAATTTGTCATAATTATGTCCTTAGTCATGAAAATCAAGGCATAGTTAAAAGTTTTATGTACACAATGTTGATAGAAAAACCTGTTACTATTCATTGTTTAGCTGTAATTAATTAGCTACCTTCCCTCTTTAGGGTCAGGGAAGGTAAAGCAGCGAGGGAGAGGAGATGGGCACCGCCCTCAATATGCTGGCCCCTAGAGAAGCTGAGGTCTCTGATGCCTCACTCCCCTTACGACCACATAGGTTGTAGGACACCTTGACCTTTATGCATCGTTAGAGGAAGAACACCAGCAACAGCAATCACAGCAAGACAATGATGAGGATGATGATGATGATGATGAGAGGAGGAGGAGGAGGAGGAGGAGGAGGAGGAGGAGGAGAGATGAAGATGATGAAGATGAAGATGAAGATGAAGATGAAAATGAATGATGATGATGATGATGATGATGATGATGTACGCTCTGTGACAAAACCTCCCGGTCCCAGCCACCTGTCCACACTGCAGCAGCCAGGGCCGTGGAGTCACGTCACCCCGTCATGACGTCACTACGTCATGACGTCATCACCTCGCCACGTCACCGCGTCATTACGTCACCACCACGTCATCACGTCAACAGACATGCAGGGTTCTTTCACAGCAACCACACACTATGGTTTTTTTTCTGTTACTGGGTTTCCAGTGCTGAGGGTATTGTATTGTATTGTATTGTATTGTATTGTATTGTATTGTATTTGTTGTGTTGTGTTGTGTTGTGTTGTGTTGTGTTGTGTTGTGCTGTGCTGTGCTGTGCTGTATTGTGTTGTGTTGTGTTGTATTGTATTGTATTGTATTGTATTGTATTGTATTGTATTGTATTGTATTGTATTGTATTGTATTGATTGTATACTACTTTCACTCACACGGCAATTTCACTGCCTGAAATTCGGGCTGCTCTCCCCGACGAGAGAGTGTCGGCACAGGATAAGTGCCACAACACTAACACCACCCCTTAAAAAAAGAAAAAAAATTATGTCTGCATGTTTATTTTGTTTTCCCTATCGGAGGGTCTCTCTTCTACACAACTAAGCCTGGGAAAACTGACTTCTTGCCGTGGATTCTTTTACGTGCGCTGAGTGTGTGTTGTACACAGGATCTGGGTTTTTCGACTTATTTGATTCTCTAGTACACGGATCACCACACAAGGTTTAGTGGATAGGGAGGGGGGATGGTGTAGGCTCAAACATGGATCCAACTCACAGTTTTCGTATTCAAGGCAGGGACCTTCTTCTAGACTTCCGATCCACTGACGGTGCGCAGTGACTAAGGTTCCTCTGTCTATTCTTTTTTCTGTGGCGAAACTTACGCTGATTTTTTTTTCGTTCTTCAGACTAGTGCTCTGAGGTTTACCAAAAGTGAGGTTTTGCGTATGCGACCGTTTTTGCCCACCATGAAGGTAGCCGTATACCGACTTTGGGGATGTATGCTGGATAAGTATGTTCCTGTATCCGTAACCTGCCGAAACTGGCATGAATTACTGGATCTTTAACGTGCATATTTGATCTCCTGCATGTGCAATACACGACGGAAATAAGGCACTGACAAGTCTGCACTTAAAGTTGACCTGGGAGAATGTAAAATTCCTCACCCTTAATTCACCAACGCCGCCAGATTCGAACCCACGACTTTATGGATCCAATAAAGATAAAATACATGGGGTTGGAGTCAAACCACTCCAAATCGGATGTGCTGGGCCAGACTTGTAAGGCGCTTAACGGCAGCGCAACGCATTTTCGCTGATATGACACACTATAACAATTGCTGTCTGACCGTTCGGTGAAGAAGAAGTCTAACGGTCCTTTGGATGAGACTAAAACCGAAGTCATGTGTTTACGGCCTCACGCAGAACATCTTGTGCACACGTTAAAAGCCGTTCAGCCTTTTTGGAAGAGCAGGCCATTGTGTGCCGGTGGGAACGGATGACAAAATTCACACGGGGATTGGTTGTATAAAAGCACATGAGTGCTTATTACATTATCCTCGAAAGAAAAGAATGTTGAATATATAAAACAAATAGATAAATAGATAAATACAATAAATGAATAAATAAATAAATAATCGGCTATTGCATCTGTCTTAAGTTGACCGTTCCTGAGAGTGTATAACATAGTCAAAGCAAGTTTACTTTATATCTTTTATATGTTGTTTTACTGACTGACTGCTTATTTCAATACGTGAATCCATACAAAGTCATCCACACACACTCACATGCACGTACCCATGCACAAAAAAGAATGCATGCACACGTCGCCATCGTCATCATCATCGTCATTATTTTCATCATCATCATAATTTTTTTAAAATTATTTTTATTATCATTCTGTTGTTTTTAATATTATTGTTGTTGTTATCGTGCCCTCTCATAAGAAAAAAACCACCCATCTTTTCACCTGTCTCCTTAGTAACTACAGACAGATCGGGATGGGGCAGGAGGAGGGGGGGAGGGGGAAGGATGGTGATGTTGTGATGATGGTGGCTGTGGCGCCAGAATCTGGGATGGACTTGCCTGGGAAGGTGGCTCTCTCAGGACGAGCTATCCCCGAGACTGACAGCTAGCGAAGGCCGGGAGACTGGACTGAAAGTGGTGGGAGGAATGTGTTGTGTTGTGTTGGGTTGTGTGTTGTGTTGTGTTCTTTGGCATTGTACTGTTTTGTATTTTGTGCAGAGTGGAGGAAGCTGGTTGCAAAATCTTCATCGGTGCTCCCATGCTCCAAAAGACTACGGGATAGGTGAAAGTGAGGGTGGAAGTATTCTATTTGTCGTTTTGTGTTGTGTTGTGTTGTGTTGTGTTGTGTTGTGTTGTGTTGTGTTGTGTTGTGTTGTGTTGTTGTGTGGTGTTGTGTGGTTTGGTTTGATGTGGTGTGTTGTATTGTACTATACTGCATAGCATTAATTTGTATTGTGCCGTATTGTGTTGCTTTGTGCTGTATTGTATTTTGTCGTATTGCATGGTAGTTTTCAATATTTTCTGGTGTTGTATTATTGCATTATCTCATGTCGTATTGTATTGTGTCGTTTAATATTGTATCGTGTTGCATTGTATTATTCGGCGTTGCATTGCACTGTATTGTATTGTGTCGTAATGTATTGTAATGCGCTGTATTATTTTTGCATAGTATTTATATTGTGTTGTAGTGAATTGTATAGCATTGTGCTGCATTGCATTGTATTGTAAAGTATCGTGTTGTGATCTATTGTATCGTACTGTGTTGCAATGTATTGCAATGCATTGTTTTGTGATGTATTGTCTTGAATTTTATTGCGCCATATTGTATCGTATTGTATTGCATTGCATTGTATTGTATTGTGTTGTATTGTATTGTATTGCATTGCATTGCATTGTATTGTATTGTATTGTATTGTATTGTATTGTATTGTATTGTATTGTATTGTATTGCATTGCATTGTGTTGTGTTGTGTTGTGTTGTATTGTATTGTATTGTATTGTATTGTATTGTATTGTATTGTATTGTATTGTATTGTATTGTATGTCATTTCCAATCACGTCACATTTTTATCATAAAATTCGGCGGCGTCTTCCCATAGAGAGTGCGTCGCAACAGCAACAGTTTCACTTAATTCTATTTTTAACAATCTGTCTACAATTATTTATTTAGTTAGTTAGTTATTCTGTGATATCGAGGATAATGGAATAAGCACTCATGAGCTTTTTTACATCCAGTCTCTGTGTGTATACAGTTTGTAAATCTTGTCATCTGTTCCAACCGGCATGTGCTGTTGTGTCCCTGTGAGAGGGTATTTTGTACAGAATTCTTTCGGGGACAACTTGCTATTCGCCATAGGTTCTTTTACACAGGAACAGGATAGTCTGGTGGTTGGAGCTTTGCGCTCGGATATGACGGCCCGAGTTCGAGCCACCACGTGTTCAAGGGGATATTTTTTCCCTGAGGTTAACATCAGTACCGACTCCACTCTCCCAGAAGTCCTTCAGGTGACACTACAAGGTGAGCTCCTGTGTGCGAACTCACAAGAATATCTTGCACACACGTTAAAATCTGTTCTGCTTATCGGATGTGTTAGCCATTGTGTGCAGGTAGCGCAAATGCCAACACCGAAAAAAATGCATGCACACTGGTGTCGTGTTAAGACATGAAATTCAAATTCAAATTCAAAACACTTTATTATCTCATAGACAGAGGAATTCACGCGGGTACAAGCCATACATCATCCTCGAAGTCGGAATGCAGCTACCTTAATGGTAGGTAAAAACGGTCACATAATAATATACAAAAATTTCACCATTGGTCAACCTCAGAGCTCTTGCCGATGAAAGAAAAAAAAAACACAAACAAACATAGG
>CM060332.1:49978876-49986376 GCA_030674155.1 Stramonita haemastoma | reverse complement strand
ACATAGAGGCGGGAGAGTTCCTGCCCTGGGACAACCCGGGCAACATGATCAGCCAGGACCTGGAGAGACAGGTGGATGCTGTGGTGGGTCTCGTGTCTCTAGGCCTCTTCTTCCTTTCCGTACCCTGCAACCTCCTCAACATGGTCGTCTTCTTCCAGCAGGGTCTGAAGGAGCGCATCAACCTCTGCCTCTTCGCCCTGTCCCTGGCCGACTTTCTCCACATGCTCTTCAGCTTCTTCCACAACGTGGATCGCCTCTACCTGCCTCTCTCCGCCCCTGCCCACAGCGGGCCTGTGCTGCAGTTCATCACGAGGCATCACTTGATCGGGATGAGGAATTTGGGGTGGTTGTCGGGGTTCATCTCCATGCTGATCGCGTGTGAGAGGTGTCTGTGTGTGTACAGCCCTCTCCGCTCCCAGACGTTTCTCAAGACGAAGACTACGGCCTGGATTCTGGTGGTGGCTGCCGTTCCTCTGGTGACGGGGTATATGCTGGTGGGATTGAGGTGGAGTCTGGTGTGCGTGTATGACCCGGAGACGGGCTCCACCTACACGACTTTCTTTAACGGACCCATCTATCTCCAGCACAAGGAGTTTATGAACGTTCTGTCGTTAATTCTAGGCGGTGTCCAGCCCTTGATCTACGTATCCGTGGTGATGGTCACTACCATCCTGACCTCGATCAAACTGCACAGAATGGTCAACTGGAGACAGAAAACCTCTTCTGCCACTTTGTCGTCACGTGAGGTGGCCTTGACCCGAACTCTTATCGCTATTTCCGTTCTCTTTGTCGTCTGTTCGCTTCCTATCATGATTACTGGAACGATGTCGATGTTTGTGAAAGAGTTTACTTTTGAAGGGCGATACCACAACTTGGGTAAAATGTGCGTTAGTCTTTTGAGCTGGCTTCCTATATTAACGCTACCTTCAACTTTTTCGTGTATTGTTTTCTGGGGTTCTAAGTACAGGCAGACTCTGCGAGGCTTGTTCCCATGCGGAAAGAAGTCTGGATGAAGGAAAGAGTTCATGACCACGATCACTGGCAGAACTTGTTTAATGGTCTGATGCTTTCGGATTTTTACTTTAAAGCGATGTCGTCATAATGCGTGTAAAATATCATTATTTTTTCTTGTTTAATTCAGAACAGCACTTCATCATGTGTTTATTCATTTCATTATTTATCTATTATTTATTTATTTATTCATTTATTTATCTTTTTATTCTGTTATATCGAGGATAATAAAATAAGCACTTATGTGCTTTTTACATCCAGTCCCTGTTTGTATGCAGTTTTGTAAATGTCATCTGTTTCCACCGACACACATGGGCCTACTCTTTCGAAAAACGGAACAGGATTTAAAGTGTGGGCAAGATGTTCTGCGTGCGTTCACAAACATGGCCTCGATTTATAGTCTCACCCAAAGGATTTATTTTAATAAGGCAAAGCATTCCCTGTGGGAATATCGGGGCCTGTCAGTAGAAACAGCATCAGCAACCTTCTGGGAATGGTGTGCTAGGAATTCCCTTTTATCTATCCCTCTCTGATTCTGCCTTGTTCCTTTTCTTACTGTCACACCCTCCTTGTCTGTCATTTTCTACTTTCTTGCTCCATTCCCTTGCCCTTTTTTTCCAGAAAAGTCTTCAAAGATAACAATTCTCTCCCTTGCCGAAGTCGGATGCGCTGGGTCTGGCTTGCCTGGCGCTTAACGGCAGCGCAACGTGTTTTCGCTCAAATGACAGACAACAGTACTTGCTGTCCGAGCGTTCAAATTCATTTAACGTCTTTTCACAAATTGTGATATTAGAGAGGGAGGGGGGGGGGGGGGGAGTACGTCAACGAAGCGTTCAACTGTCCGAGCGTTCAACGAAGAAGAAGAATCCACAAGGTGGGTGTGTGGTGGTCTAGAGGTTACGTACCTGCCTTAGAAAGTAAGAAATGCTGGTTCCATTTCCCTTTGTGCCCGAAATTTTCCTGCATCCGCTAGGCCTTGAGTGGTGGTCTGGGTTCTAGTTGGACAGATGAGACGATAAACTGAAGTACCGTGTGCGACACGCATTCATTGCTCATAACAGAACCCACAGCAACAACAACAAAAAATGTTCTGGCAAACTTCTATAGAAAATAGCCTTTCTGAGGGAAAAAATACACTTGCAAACAGGATAATGTTAGGGAAAATGTAGGTGGCACTGCTCTTGTGGCGCTAGCGAGGTGCTCTCTTTAAGGAGAGCATTCCGAATCTATTATTCCACAAGTAAAATGATATCAGCTGTAATCACATCACAGGGACAGAACGCCAAAATACAACTCCTAAAACAAGCAAATATAGGCATAACAATTTTCCAAAGTATTCATCATCAAAGGCCGCTTACACATTGCATCTAGCTCCTCATGTCCCATCTTTTCTGTTTTCTTTTTCTTTTTCTTTTTCTTTTGCTGCTCCTCTGCCTACAGCTCCGAGGTTCTCCTATGGTGGGGTGTTTTGCGTAAGCCGACTTTTTTTGCCCACCATGAAGGCAGCGGCATTCCGATTTCGGGGATAAACCATTTAGGTTATCACGCTAAATCCGACAAAATGACAACCACCTCAGACAGACAGACAGACAGACAGACAGACAGACAGACGGAGAGACGACAGACAAACAAACAGACAGACAGATAAACAAGCAGATAGACAAGTAAACAAACAAACAGACATCATGTAGGTGGCCTGGTCTGACATGAACTTTGTGGTGACCGTGGTCAGTGGAGGGCTCAGTGGGTCATGTTCTGTCCAGCTGGCCACATAACAGACCACACTGGACACTGCTGACACCGCGTCACACTATCTGCAGGGTCCGTGATGCCTTTGGGTCATTTGGTTAACTTACAATTCACATATCTAAAGACACTTCTGACACTCGCATCTGTGCTGCTTTGGGGTCATATGGCAGCCTTACAATTGACATATCTAAGACACTACTGACACAATCTTTACTGCCTACGGGCCATATGATGACCTTACAATTGACATATTTTTTATCTAAGACACTACTGACCTACCTTTAGCGCCTGGGCTTTATCCCAGTTCTTGATCAAACCATTGACACTGGGGGCAACAGCAAAGTGAGAGGCTGTATGATCAGTGGCTTTATTCCCAGTTCTTGATCAAACCATTGACACTAGGGGCAACAGCAAAGTGAGAGGCTGTATTGATCAGTGGCTTTATCCCAGTTCTTGATCAAACCATTGACACTGGGGCAACAGCAAAGTGAGAGGCTGTATGATCAGTGGCTTTATCCCAGTTCTTGATCAAACCATTGACACTGGGGGCAACAGCAAAGTGAGAGGCTGTATGATCAGTGGCTTTATCCCAGTTCTTGATCAAACCATTGACACTGGGGGCAACAGCAAAGTGAGAGGCTGTATGATCAGTGGCTTTATCCCAGTTCTTGATCAAACCATTGACACTGGGGGCAACAGCAAAGTGAGAGGCTGTATGATCAGTGGCTTTCTTTCCCACTCATGGAATTCCACTTTACAGCTTAATCTTTAATGATCGACTATGACTCTCTGACCAGGAGGCTTGACTTGCACAGTCCTTATGTGCTGCAGCCCTGGGGGCCAGTTGGCTTTTGGAGAACATCTCCAACGCTGACTGTTCTTATGCCGTCTTGGCCGAGAGAGTGGGGATGTTCTGTGGGCAAGGCATCTCCACTGTAATCAGAATTTCTGCCCAGTTTCCGAAACAGCAGCTGCCTCCTCTGCTGTTTTGGAGGTCATCGTCGAACACGACGGACAAACAAACTGACACTACGGTAATACAATCTGCAGGGTCGTGTTGCTTGGGGTCTCATGGCGGTTTTCTTCTTTGCTTCTTTTTTTTTTGCTTTTAGTGTGTGTGTTTGGTGTGTGTGTGTGTGTGTGTGTGTGTGTGTGTGTGTGTTGTGTGTGTGTGTGTGTGTGTGTGTGTGTGTGTGTGTGTGTGTGTGTTGAGAGAGAGAGAGAGAGAGAGAGAGAATATTGTGTTGTGTGTGTGGATGTTGATGTGTGTGTGGTGTGTTGTGTGTGTGTGTGTGTGTGGTGTGTGTGTGTGTGTGTGTGTTTGTGTGTGTTGTGTATGTGTGTGTGGTGTGTGTGTGTGTGTGTGGAGTGTATGGGTGTTCGGCTTATCTTTAGTAACATAATGTATCTCTAAGGGCGGAACTGGTGTAAAAAAAAAAGCATATGGGTCCTTATTCATTATTCTCGAAATAAAAGGATTTGATTTGTTGATATAATGGACATCTACCTGATAGACCGCTTTAATTAGGTACCTGTGTCACTACAAGCGTATAAAGTTCACACTGAAATATCACAACTCTTGTTTTCCTTAACTGACTATTTCGTCATCTCAAAGAATAGTTGAAGCTCTTTCCTTTTCCCTGGTGCCTGTGGTAAAGAAACCAGACAGGCGAGCACATCCTTCAAGATGTATGCTATTTAGCGACCTGAGGAAATTGTGTGGCCGACGGAGATAATACCCTATAGACCAAGCGTACGGCCACGAGAGGAGCTGAAAGAATTGTCATGATTTTTCCCAGACACATCTGACGGTATAAAAACAAACGACAAGAAAGGAATAGTTGGGATATTTGGGTTTATTTATCTATTATTCTATTTTATTAATTATACTTATTCTTTTATTCGAAGATAATGGAATAAAGCACTCACGTGCTTTTCTTTTTTACATCCAGTGCCTGTGTGTATACAGTTTTGTCAATTTTGTCATCAATTCCCACTTGCACACAATGGCCTACTCTTCCGAAAAGCGGAACAGGTTTTTACGTGTGCGCAATACGTTCTGCATACGTTCGCACACGGGACATCGGTTTATAGTCTCATTTGAAGAACTTTTGGGGGAGTTGAGTCGGCACTGATGTTAACTCCAGAAGAAAAATCCTCTTGAACGAGATTGGAACCGTGTTAGCAGAATCAGATAGTGTGTCGTGAGTATATCAGATGTTGTGTGGTGTGTGTGTGTGTGTGTGTGTGTGTGTGTGTGTGTGTGTGTGCGTGTTGCGTGTGTGCGTGTGTGCGTGTGTGCGTGGTGTGTGGAGGGGGGAACCCTACCAACCCCTCTCCCTGTGGCAACCATTTAAACACACAAACCAGCAATCAACCAGCCAACAAACCAGACTACCAACAAAAAGAGACGGAAGGGACAGCACTCGTGGAGATGCGGATAAGGGGCGGTTGTCTCCCCTGCCTGCAGTGCTGTGGTCATCTAGTGGCTCAGGATCGGCAGGGCCAGGCCTATTTTGTGCCAACAGATGTCTGCACTGTCTGCCATTACCTACCTGTCAGTACTGAGAGAATAGAAAAGAACAGAATAGAGTAGAATAGAATAGAATACAATGCAATACAGTGTAATATAATACAGTACAATACAGACCAGCACCATACAATACAATACATTATAATAGAATATTATACAAAACAATACACAACAGTACAATACAGTACAGTCAGTCATTCGGATGAAACTATAAACCGAGGCCCCGTGTGCAAACGCACGCAGAACATCTTGCGCACACGTTAAAACCCCGTTCCGCCTTTTGGAAGAGCAGGTCATCGTGTGTCGGTAGGAGCAAATGACAATTCTTTTTTAAAAAAGCATACACACAGTGTTGTGTTTAGAAACCATCCCTGAGGAAAAATCGGGGACTTGGAGTCCCCAGGGCCTCTGGGGGCTGTATATATCTATCTATCTATCTATATATCTATCTATCTACTATCTATCTATCTATCTATCTATCTATATATATATATATATATATTATATATATATATATATATATATATATATAATGGGTAGGCGCTGCACTTGTGGCGACGCGCTCTCACCGGGGAGAGCAGCCCGAATTTCATGCAGAGAAATCTGCTGTGACATAAAGTGGTATAAAATAAAATCAATAAATAAAATAATGAAATACAGTACAATACAAAACAATTCAATACACTGCAGTACCATAGAATACAGTACAATACAGTACAGTAAATACCATACAGCACATTACATACAATACAATACAATACAACACAACACAACAAAATACAACACAATACAACACAACACAACACAATACAATAAAATGCAACACAATGCAATACAGCACAATACAATGCAACACAACAGAATACAATACAATCCAATACTACACAACACATTACAATACCATACAATACAATAGAATACAACACAACACAATACAATACGATGCAATACAATACAACACAACACAACACTATACAACACAACACAACCCCCATGGAGATGCCGGGGGTCTGTCAGTATTATCACCTTCACCTTCACCTGTCCCGTAGTCCCGCGGACCGTGGGGGCACCACTGAAGATTTTGCAACCAGCTTCCTCCACTCTCAGCGGTCCTCTGCTTTCCATAGCTGGCTGCGACAGGGAGAAGGGTAGTGTAGTGTGCCCCCCCCCCCCCCCCCCCCTTCTCAGGTCCAATATGCTCACGACACGCAAAATGACTTGAAATAAAATATCCCAACGATTTATCAGACAGTGGAAGATAAATTTAGCAGAAGTTTTGATTTAGCTGTTTGTAAAAATATTAATTCTTTCATTTCGAAAACCATGAATAGGCTTTGACTTATTTTTCTTAACCTTCTGGAAACTCTGTGCCAGAAATTCTCTCTTTTCTATCCCTCTAATTGTTTCTGCTTCATTTCTTTCGCCTCCTTCTTGTCTATTTCCTGCATTCTGGGTCCCTTCTCCTGCCTTTTATTCCAGAAAGACTGAAAAAAGAACAATTCTCTCCTACATACTGAAGTCAGATGCGCCGGGCCTGACTTGTCAGGTGTGTAATGGCAGCTCAACGCGTTTTCGCTCCTATGACAGACAATAATAGTTGCTGTCTGAGCTTTTGACAAAGAAGGAAAAGAAGAGAAGAGAAAGAAGAGAAGAGAAGAGAAGAGAAGAGAAGAGAAGAGAAGAGAAAGAGAAGAAGAGAAGAGAAGAGAAGAGAAAGAAGAGAAGAGAAGAGAAGAGAAGAGAATAAATAAGATAAAATAAAATAGAATAAAATAAAATAACATAAAAGGATACTACTTTAAGTCAAAACAAAATTCTTCTCGTGACATTCGGGTTGCTCTCCCCCGGGGGAGAGATCGTCGCCATAAGAGCAGCGCCAACCATACTAAATTTTGGTCTGTTTGCCAGTGCATTTGTTTCCCTACCAGAAAGGCTTTTTCTACATAATTTTGCCATGGATATATCTCTTGCAGCCGTGGGTTCTTTTACGTACACTGAATGCGTGTTACGCATGGAACCTCAGTTTACAATCCTATCCGGAAGACGTTATGTCTGTTTGGAAAGAAGTTTATTCCCCCCCCCCCTTCCCCATTTTTTTTTCCACCGTCACTAAATTTAAGGTCAACTTCGAGTGCATACCTGCTACTTCCATTTTTTCCATCGCGTATAAGTATACACACGCAGAAAATCACATATGCACGTTCAAG
>CM060332.1:49968876-49973876 GCA_030674155.1 Stramonita haemastoma | reverse complement strand
AAGATTATTCTTCACTGGGAATGCGAACTCTGGCCAGAAACGCTGACTGCAGCCTTTGCTGTGCAGACTGTGACGACTAGTAGTCTGCTTTCCCACCCCACCCCCAGTTACCAGTTTGCTGTCAGAATCCCCAAGTCACTAGAATCCACTTGTGTAATTTTAAAATCCCCAGTCACTAAAATCCTGCGTTTTGCTGTCAAAACCTCTGTCACTTAAGCACTGATGTGTGCTGTCAAAATCCCCAGTCAAATTAGATCCTGTTGTGTAAAACGTTACAATCCCCAGTCACTAAAATCCTGTAGTTTGCTATCAAATTCCCCAGTCACTTCAACCCTGTTGTGTAACATTACGATCCCCAGTCACTTCAATCCTGTAATTTGCTATTTATAACAAAATCCTATTGTAAGCTGTTACAATCCCCAGTCACTTCAAATCCTGTGGTTGAATATTATAACCCCGAGTCACTGAATCCCCCTGTGTGCCGTCACAATGCCGAGTCACATAAATCCTGTAGTTTAACTGTTACAATCCCCAGTCATTTAAACCCTGTTGTAAAACGCTACAATCCCCAGTCATCTAAATCCTGTACTTTACTGTCAAAATCCCCAATCCTTTCAATCCTGACTTTGCTGTCAGAATCACAATTCACTTAAATCCTGCAGTTTCCCGTTACAATCCTCCAAATCATTCAAATCTTTCATTTTTGTTTCGCTAGTTGGTATAAATCCCTAACCAATATCAATCCTGCAAGGTGTTGTGTCAGAATCCCCAAGTCACCCAGATCCTTGTTTCTCTCTGCTGTCCTCATCCCAAATCACTGAGATCCCTAGAGGGGGGGGGGTGGAGGAGAGGGGGGATTTGTTGTCATCAGAATCCCCAGTCGCTGAAATCCCAGGGAAAGAACGGTGTCGTGGGTTTAGGGAAGCGCTGTACGTCTCGTCCCATTGAGACCAGTCCAGAAAATGACGCCGCAGTCTGCTGCAGTCCACGTAGCGATTGCTGCACAAAGAACAGAGCATAAGCGTACACGCTGACGAACACACCAGCAAGGAAGGGTGTTATATTCTAGTACATGTGAAGTCAAGCGCGCATGGATACATGTGAGTAAATAAGTAGGTATGTATACATGGGTATTTGTGCCAAGCTACATGCATACGTGCGTGCATAAGCTCCATCATAAAAACCATACACCATACCCCACCATGCCCCACCCCACCCCACTCCACTCCACTCCACTCCTCTCTAATCCACTCCACCCCACACCATACACCGTCCTTCGGATGAGACTATAAACCGAGGCCCCGTGTGCGAACGCAGCAGAACATCTTGCGCACACATTAAATCATGTTCCGCTTTTCGCAAGAGTAGGCCATTGTGCGCTGTGGGAACAGATGACAAGATTTACAAAACTGCATACACATGGGGACTAGATGTAAAAAAGCACACGAGTGCTTATCCCATTATCCTCGATATAAAAGAAAAACAAAAAAAATAAAAGAAACAAAATAAAACTCCACTCCACCCCTACTTCACTCCACACCACACCCAACTCTACGCCTTCCTACCCCAACTCCAGCCCACCCACCTCACCCCCACACACCCAACCCCACCTCACCCCCCCACCCCCCACTCCCCACCCCCTCCCCTGCACCCTGACTCACGTGGCGAGGGGGACTCGAAGCACCTCTCCTGCAGCCGGTCGAAGAAGGGTCGATCAGAGAAGAAGCACAGGACATGGGCCATGGTCACTTTCCGCAGGGAGGCCAGCTGACCTGAAATCACAGGTACAAAGGCACCATCTCTGACTGCAACTGAGCTGCCTTCATTGTTGAACTGAGCTGTGTGGATGGCCCTCTTGATGATTGATTTAGGGCAGTACCAATACTTTATCATCTCAATTCGCAAAGAAAGCCGTGTTGGTTTACAAGTCATAATGGCAGGGTTTGCAAACCTATCAGTAAAAAGGTAAAGGTGTTCCATAATCTGTGTGGTCGTAGGGGAGCGAGGCGTCAGAGACCTCAGCTTCTCTATGGGGCTAGCGTTTTAAGCGCGGTGCCTATCTCCTCTCTCTCCCTCGCTGCTTTACCTTCCCTGACCTTAAAGAAGGCAGGTAGCCGTTTACATCTTGGTGGACTGGGGAACTGTACTGAAGCCAAGGCGTGCAAAAGGTCACCCATCAATTAGTAACAACTCTCGATGCTGTTTAAGCTTAGCTTAGGGAAAGCGAGTGCTCTGACCGCTGAGTTATCCCGTCGCTAAATAAAAGCACCAAAACACACTACGCTACACTACACCACACTACACTGCACTGCACTGCAATGCAATGCACTACACTACACTACACTACACTACATCACACCACACCATGCCACACCCCACCACACCCCACCCCACCCTACCACACCACACCACACCACACTCCATTCCACTCCACTCCACTCCACTCCACTACACTACACTACACTCCACTACACTACACTACACTACACTACACTACACTGCACTGCACTGCACTGCACTGCACTGCACTACACTACACTACACTGCACTGCACTGCACTGCACTACAATGCACTGCACTACACTACACTACACTACATTACACTACACTACATTACACTACATTACACTACACTACACTACACTACACTACACTACGCTACGCTACACTACACTACACTACACTACATTACACTACACTGCACTACATTACACTACACAACACTACACTACACTACACTACACTACACTACACTACACTACACTACACTACACTACACTACACTAACTACACTACACTACACTACACTAGCACTGCAACTGCACTGCACTTGCACTGCACTACACTACACTACACTACACTACACTACACACACGACACGACACTACACACACTACACTACACTACACTACACTACACTACACTACACCTACACTACACTCACACACACCACACCACACCACACCACACTACACCACACCACACCACACCACACCATACCATACCACACCAAAGTACGCACGCTACACTAGCTACGCTACGCTACACTACACTACCTACACTACACCACACTACATCACACCACACCACACCACACCATACCACATCACACCACACCACACACCACACTACACTACACTACACTACACTACACTACACTACACACACCACACCACACCACACCACACCACCACCCACACCACACCACACCACACACACACTGCACTGCACTGCACTGCACTGCACTGCACTGCACTGCACTGCAACTGCACTGCACACACTACACCCCTACACTACACTACACTACACACTACCACCCCGGTCAGTTAGTCTGCCTGTCTGCACTTTTTCTGTCTGCAACTGTAGTTGTTTCCCCTATCAGAGTGGCTTTTTTTCCATATAGTTTTGACAGGGACAACTCCCTTGTTGCCGTGGGCTCTCTTACGTGCGTTATAGAATTATGTGTAACACACGCGACCTCAGTTTATCGTCTTATCCGAAATACCACCACTCACGGTCTAATGGATGGAGGAAAAGGTTTAGGCACAAACGGGGTTCAAACTACCACTTTTTCGGTAGGTGCGTTACACTTTCTCGGCAAGTGCGTTACCTCTAGACCATGATACACCGATGTACTAGTAGTAAGTAGGAGGAGGAGGAGGAACAGTAGCAGCAGCAGCAGCAGCAACAGTAGTAGTAGTGGTAGAGGTAGTAGTAGCAGCGGCAGTAGCAGTAGCAACATTAGTAGTAGCGGTAGCAGCAGCAGCATCAACAACAACAACAGTTGCAGTAGTAGAAGCAGTAGCAGCAGCAGCAACAACAACAACAGTTGTAGTAGTAATTAGGAGCAGCAGTTATAGCAACAGCGGCAACAACAGCAACAGTACCAACAACAACAACAGCTAACAACAACAACAACAACTACCACCTAAAAGCAAACAGCACAAATCCTAGCAATAAAACCATCACCAGAATTTTTTTATACACACACACACACACACACACACACACACACACACACACACACACACACACCACCACCACCACCACCACCACCACCACCACCACCACCACCACCACCACCACCACCAAACAATAAGAAGACACAAAACTCCCATACCATCAGTGAAGCCTTCCAGGTGCCTGCAGCTCTCGAAGTAGAATCGATCCCCGAACTTGAGAGCGTGGAACTGCACGGCCATGATGCAGCCAAAGGTGGGCCCCACCTTCCCCACCTCCTCAGGCTCCTCCAGCAGTGCTCCAGTAAACAGGTCAATGTCGTCCACGGATCTGGAGCCAGAAGGGTTTTTTTTTGGGGGGCTGGGTCACCTGTGTTCTGTGTGTGTTGTGGGGGGGGGGGGGGGGGGGGGGTGTGGGTGAGGGGGTGTGTGGTGTGTGTGTGGGAGGGTGTGTGTGTGTTGTGGGGGCGTGTCTGTCTGTCTGTCTTTTTAACAATTTTGTTTCTTAGCTTTATTCCCTGATAAGGGCAAGGGCCGGATGAAAACAAGTATATAATACTTACTCTGTAACCCTTGAAAATAAACATTATTCATTTTTCATTCATTCATGCATTCTGTCTGTCTGTCAGCCTGTCAGTCTATCTGGATGTCTGTGTGTCTTCTGTCTTGAGGTACTTGACACACACAAAACCCCTCACACACATCACTTACAACCACACCCACACACGCGCACACATACACACACCCTCAAAACCACTCCACCCCAAATCACATACACACACACCCTTACAAAAAAAAAACCCATCCCACTCCAACCCCCACCACCACCCCACCCACCCTCACCCATCACACACACAACACACACACACACACAAAAGCACAACACACACACACACACACACACACACCACACACACACACACACACACACACACACACACACACACACACCACCCCCTCACATATACACAACCCCACAACCGAGACGGATAGCCTAGTGGTCAGAACATTGCGCTGGCGATTTGACGACCCGGGTTCGAT
>CM060332.1:49953876-49961376 GCA_030674155.1 Stramonita haemastoma | reverse complement strand
CTGTCTGTCAGTCTCTCTGTCTGTCTATCTGCCTCTCTTACTCTCTGTCTGTCTGTCTGGGTTTTTTTCTTTCTGTCTTTCTGTCTGTTTGTCTGTATCTTTATCTTTCCGACTGTCTCCGTGAGTGTCCTTAATATACTAACCATACTCATCATCGTAGGTACCACTAATGTTTAGCTTGATTGCACACCTAACTTTCAGGAAGGTCTAAGAGCACTGTCCTGATCTTACTACTGACTGTTCATGGGACGGGATAGCTCAGTGGTCAGAGCACTCGCGTTCCCCAAGCTAAGGTTGAGCAGCATCGAGCATGGTTACCAACTGGATGGGTGACCGTTTGGGCGCCTTGTCTTCAGTACAGTCCCCCATTTCACCCAGCTGTAAATGGGTACCTTCCCTCTTTTGGGGTCAGGGAAGGTAAAGCAGCGAGGGAGAGGAGATGGACGCCGCCCTCAACATGCTGGCCCCTAGAGAAGCTGAGGTCTCTGATGCCTCGCTCCCCTACGACGACATAGGTTATGGGACACCTTTACCTTTTATCTTCACATCATCATTCTCATATTCATCTTCATTTTCACTGACCACAAAACAAGAAAAGAAAATAATGTTTCACTTCAGATGCAATGAGGGATTCTGCCCTCAACTTACCAAAGACTTCAACCCAGACAACTCAGTACAAAGCAATGTGGAATACAGTAACATAACACAACGCAACAGAATGCAATAAATACAACATGATACTTTGCAAACGCAATACAACACAAGGCAAATGCATTACAATGCAATGCAATTTAATGCAATTAAAAATAAAATGTGTCGCATTACAATGCGATACAATGTAAATGAAACATAATATAATGCAATAAAAATAACAATACAATATACCACAGCACAATACAATACAATATGATACAATACAGTGCAATACAACACAATACATGATATACAGTGCATCACAAAATGTTGCAACTCAACACAATACAACGCAACGCTATATATCATAATAAAATAGAATACAACATAGCACACTATATTCCAGTTCAATGCAATCTAAGCCTATCTATCTAACACAACACAACACAATAATCCACAACACAACACAACACACCCCACCACAACACACTACACCACACCACAACCCCAAACAACACTCCACAACACAACACATCACTCCACAACACACAACAACACAAAAAAACACAAAACAACACTCTACAACACAACACATCACTCCACAACACACAACAACACAACACAACACAAAACAACACTCTACAACACAACACATCACTCCACAACACACAACAACAACAACACAACACAAAACAAACACTCTACAACACAACACATCACTCCACAACACACAACAACCAACACAACACAAAACAACACTCTACAACACAACACATCACTCCACAACACACAACAACACAACACAACACAAAACAACACTCTACAACACAACACATCACTCCACAACACACAACAACACAACACAACACAAAACAACACCCACATCACAACACATCACTCCACAACACACTACACCACACCACAACCCAAAACAACACTCCACAACACAACACATCACTCCACAAAACACACAACAACACAACACAACACAAAACAACACTCTACAACACAACACATCACTCCACAACACGCAACAACACAACACAACCCAAAACAACACTCCACAACACAACACATCACTCCACAACACGCAACAACACAACACATCACTCCACAACACGCAACAACACAACACATCACTCCACAACACGCAACAACACAACACAACCCAAGAGGCTGCAACAGGCCACAACACTCCACAACACAACAACACACCAGGCCACAACAGGCCACAGCTGGCCACTGACCGGCCATGAAGCAGTAGTGTCCCGGTTCATGCATACAGTCCCCCTCCTCTGCCTCCGGCAACAGGCCTGTGGTCCTGTTCATCCTCAGAAAGGCCGCTGATAGCATACCGCCCACACCACAGGCCATGAACAGAGACAAAGAGAGACAGAGAAAGAGAGACATATATATATACATGTACATATATAATATATATATATATAGAGAGAGAGAGACAGGGAGCGAAGGTGAGAGAGAGAGAGACAGAGAGACAAGGAGAGAGACAGAGAAAGAGAGACAGACAGACACAGAGACAGACAGCGAGAGAGAGACCCAAACGCAAACGCAAACGCAATTTTATATATTACGAGGGTAATAGATAAAGTAACAAGACTTTTTTTCATCCAGCTCGAGAGAGAGAGAGAGAGACAGAGAGACAGACAGACAGACAGACAGACACACACACACACAGACACACAGACACACAGACACACAGACACACAGACAAACAGACAGGGCCAGACAGACAGAGAGAGACAGAGACAGAGAGAGAGAAGCAAAGAGGCAGAGAGATAGAGAGAGAGAATTCAAATTCTTTATTTATCCTGTAATTCCCTTTAGGAATAGGGAGGATATTACATTGTCGTGCACGCGCATATATATATATATATATATATATATATATATATATATATATATATATATATATATATATATATACATGGGTAGGTAGGTAAGTAAATAGGTGGGTAGATAAATAGATAGACAGACAGACAAACAGACAGACAGGCAGACAGACAGACAGGCAGACAAATAAGCAGCTCAAAGGATAGGCAGGCAGGCACGCAGACATACAGATGAATATAGACGCAAAGAGAGACCGACATACAGACAGATTAACAAATACACACACACACAAAAACAAACACCCACACAAACACACACACACACACACACACACACACACACACACACACACACACACACACACACACACACACACACACACACACACACACACCACACACCACACACACACACACACACACACACACAAATACCCCTCCCCCCCCCCACACACACACAAACACCCCTCTCCCCCCACACACAAGCACAACCCCCCCCCCAAAAAAAAAAACACCCCTACCACACACCCCCCCCTCCACACACCCTGCACCCCCCTGTCACCTACACTTGCTGTGCTGGAAGCTGCGGACCTGTTTCTGCACCTCCAGGCTGCTGCCGTACACAGGGACAGGTCAATGAAGGAGTCAGCGAGTTGATCTGCTCCCTGGGCACTGAAACATCAACCCTGACCTTGACATCCTGACCTTGATGACCTTAACGAAGATGATGAGCAAGAGAGAGATGATGATGATTATTATTATGAGGAGGAGGAGGAGGAGGATTCAAAAATACTTTATCATCTGATATAGAAATTCACGTCAGCACGTTGATCTACTCCCAGGGCCCGAAACATCACCATGACCTTGAAACTATGACCCCGATGACCTTGTTGATGATGTGGATGATGATGGTGGTGGTGTGTGGTGATGGTGGTGGATGGTAAGGAGGATGAGGTGGATGACGACGACGATGACGATGACGATGACGATGATGATGATGATGATGATGATGATGAGGGGTGCTGATGGGGATAATTGATGACAATGATGACAGTGATGAGAAGAAGGAAGGTTATGTTAACGACGACAACGATAATGACGATGACGATTGTGATAACAATGACGAGGATTGCTATTCGTGCGAAGGGTACAAGGGAAAGAACCCTGAAAAAATAACCATGAAATGGGTACAGGTACTGTCCCTTGGATGAAAAAAAAGCTGTAATATATGCTTCAGACACTGACAGAATGCACCAATTTTTAACTACATGGAAATGATTGGCTATGCAAAATTTAACCGATACTTCGTGAAAATGAACTGTTGTTGGGCGATTTTCCACAGTCAGTGTCTACGACATGTTTGACAAAGAACGCATTGTACAGACTTTAAGATTGCAATATACATACAAATATAAGTGGACGAGATAGCTCAGTGGTCAGAGAACTCGCTTTCCCCTTGCCAATGTCAAGCAGCATCGACTGTGGTTACCAAGTGGATTGGTGACCATTTGCGCGCCTTGGTTTCAGTACAGTCCCCCATTTCACCCAGCTGTGAAAGGTTACCTGCCCTCTTTAGGGTCAAGGAAGGTAAAGCAGCGAGAGAGAGGAGATGGGCGCCGCCCTCAATATGCTGGCCCCTAGAGAAGCTGAGGTCTCTGATGCCTCGCTCCCCTACGACCACATAGGTTATGGGACACCTTTACTTTTAATTGCTAATGCCTACACAAAAATATTATGTTGTAAAATGTGTTAGATTGCCTGCAGCCATGACAAGCTCTTACTATAACAACTTGCACTCTCTCTTAGGGGAGAAAAAATCCTCTGAAGTTGGAGTCAGGCTGCCTACATGGCGAGATACTTAAAAACAGTCATACACGCAAACTTCTCATTCAGTGTGCAATTGCAATCTCACAGTGATTCCCAGGTAGGATGAGTGAGTCAGTCCACACTCTAGGTGACCCTCAGAGTGTTAAGCTGGGGAACGCAAAACAATAAGAACAACAACAAAAGGCAACAGCTGTTTTCCTAGATCAGATTATCAGGTTTTCTGGCAGATCAATGCTCAACACAACGAACAGTCTACCTAGCAATACCTTCCTTTCTCCTTTTTTTAAAAAAGACTTCCGAGAAATGACAGATTTTGCACATCATGTGATAGTGGTAATAATTATTGGTGATGGATTTCATCACCTTATTGTTTGACCGTTCTTGAACGGAATTTGTGATGATGATGATGATGATGATGATGATGATGATGATGATGATGATGATGATGATGATGATGATGATGATGATGATGATGATGATGATGATGATACAGTAAATAAATTGTAAAAAAAAGTAATACCAAAATACTATGTTAAACAGCAAAACACTTTCAAGTATGGAAAACACTTTCCTTATTAAAAAAAAAAAAAAAAGGAAAATCTTCTCAATGTTGCTTTAAAAAATGTTAATATTACAAGAGAGACAGACACACAGACCGACAGCACAGAGAGAGAGAGAGAGAGAGAGAGAGAGAGAGAGAGAGAGAGAGAGAGAGAGAGAGAGAGAGAGAGAGAGAGAGAGAGAGAGAGAGAGAGAGAGAGAGAGAGAGAGAGAGAGAGAGAGAGAGAGAGAGAGAGAGAGAGAGAAAGTATCAAGGGAACTAATACTTTTCTTTATTGTTAAGACGGTGTTGCTTCCCTTAGACTGCTTTCGCCTGGGTTGTCTGAACATCGTCATCATTATGTTATGATATACCTTTGTGTGTGAGTGGCGGGGGGGGGGGGTTTGTTTTTTGTGATTATCATTGCAATTGTCACTTCTGCGCTTAGGCGTGGTAAGTATTTCTTTAGACACCTGCTATCCATCTGCTGATAATTATGTCATTCTGTTGACTGTAACGCCAAACATTTCAAGGGATTGTCATTGTCATTGTCATTGTCGTTGTCATTGTCACAATCGTTATATTTATCCTTGTCAATGTTATTGAAACGATACGTGCTGACTTCACAGACACAGTGTCACAACCATGTCATCTTTTAAAAAGTGCCATCCGACAGAGTGAAGTAGTCTCCGCAACACACACACACACAACGCAAGCGCGCGCGCACGCACACACACACACCACAACACACACACAACACAGCACACACACACACACACACACCACACACACACACGCACGCACGCACGCACATACACACACCACATACACACACAAGCACACACACACACACACACACACACACACACACACACCACACACCTCTGTCACCTCTGTCGTCCCTCTGTCCTGCTGTCTGTCTGTCTGTCTTTCTCTGTCTCTGTCTCTCTCTCTCTCTGCCACCCAACACACACACAACACACACATATTTCTCTCTCTCTCCTCTCTCTCTCTCTCTCTCTCCTCTCCTCTCTCTCTCTCTCTCTCTCTCTCTCTCTCTCTCTCTCTCTCTCTCTCTCTCTCTGTGCCACCCAACACACAACACACACACATACACATCCAACACATACACACACACACAGCACATACACACACACCACAATCCCCCCCCTACACACACACCCCCAACCCCCACACCACCCCCCACCCCCACCCCCAACCCCCACCTCACACACCCCAACCCCCCACCACCACCCACCCACCCCAACCCCAACCCCCCCACCCCACCCCCACCACCCCCACCCCAACCACCCCCAACCACCCCCAACCACCCCCCCCACACACACACACACCCCTCCCCCACACCCACACCCCCAACGTACGGATGTCGTAGCCATGCTGGTTCTTGGCGGGCACGGACCTCATGAACTCCATACAGGTGTGCCTGAAGCGCGTGTCGCCCTCGTGCAGGTAGATGGGCATGCACACGCCCTCCTTGTCCTTTGTTTTGGGCAGGCAGCAGTAAGGGTCCCCCTCCTCCACTGCACACACATGGGGGGGGGGGTGGAGAGACATGCATATACAGAGGTTAGCATGCACACACACACACACACACACACACACACACACACACACACACACACACACACACACACACACACACACACACACACATCCATTGTTATTGTTAGTGGTGTTATTTTTGTGTCTATTATTGTCATTATTGCTATTTTTTTTATTTGTTCTTGTTGTAGTTGGTGTTGTTGTTGTTGTTGTTGTTGTTGTTCTTCTTCTTCTTCTTCTTCTTCTTCTTCTTCTTCTTCTTCTTCTTCTTCTTCTTCTTCTTCTTCTTCTTTCTTCTTCTTCTTCTTCTTCTTCTTCTTATATCATCATCATCAATCATCATCATCATCATCATCTATTATTATTATTATTATTATTTATTATTATTATTATTATTATTATTATTATTATTATTATTATTATTATTATTATTATCATCATCATCATCATTATTATTATTATCATCAGAGAGAAGGGGGAAGAGAGAGACGCTTTTCTGCTTTAACAATATTATATTCATTGTCATTGCCCAACTTGGCCTCTTGACAAGGGAGGCAACTAAAATATTTTTTTAGAAACCGGAAATGGTAAAATACGTGATCAGTACAATTAAGTTTGGCCAAAAGAAAAGATTCTCCAACTTATAACAAACTAATCATAACATTGGCGTCTGTACAGTTACAAATCACCAAGTACAATTCAAATCAAAGTACTGAAATCACTTTAAATCAATGAAAAAAACACTGGTGATCTCTATTTTTATATCTAGCCTTCATCAGGGATTATTATCATGATAAGAAATCAAATTGAAACAACAAAAGCCAAAGAAAAAAAACAAAAAGCAAAAACAACACCCCACAAAATCTACAAGAAAATAATGGAATAAAAACAACAACAAAGACAAAAATCACAGAAAATCATAAGATGTTGGCAAAAAAAGAGAATAAGCTTCGGTAAGTGTTCAGTATTAAGAAAAAAATTTTAAATAAATTATAAAGAATATAAACCATTCCAAACAAATCTAATTGATTTTCAAGGCAAGCGAGAGAAAGAGAGAAAGACTGGTTGATAGATTGATTAAGTCCT